>JAIPRK010001440.1:0-65002 GCA_025469195.1 Chaitophorus viminalis
GTATACGAATAACGATTCTGAACGGAGTTAATATGTTTGTCTAAAATGTGTATATAATAATATAGTATTTTATATTTAAATTGAATTATAATGCAATTTCGTAAAAATTTAAATTTAAAACAGTCATCAAATTTTTTCCTTTGAGTCCGGTAGAAATTTTTTTATATATTTTTGAAGATTAGCTTATGAACAAACTGGTGTCAAAATTTTGAACCTTAAGTATAAACAGAAAAAATTTTATGAATTTTTATCTACAAAATAACTTGCAAATTATAGTGATTTTGACACATTTTACACAAATTTGAGCTTTATGAGCTTATAAAAAAAATTTGAGTGAAACGATCACCAATATTTTCTAGTGAAGATAAGTTAAGCTTATTATAAACCTTGTATTCAATTTTCGAGTTTTCGGCCAGCCAATTAAATTTTATAGGTGTTTAAAAAAAAAAAATGTACAAAAACCGAAAATTTAAATTGTCTATAAATAAGTCAAAATATGTCAAAATACTTTGAAAACTTCACCACGTATAGAGAACATCAATATAAAGATTTGGTGAAAATTTCAAGTTGTTGCGGTTTTTCGTTTTTGAGTTAGAGCATTTTAAAAAAATGTAGTTTGTAAAAACGTGATTTTGCGTAAAATTTCCCGTTTTTCGTAATTTTTTTGTCGTTTTTTTCTATTTTTTAAAAAAGTATTAAAAAAGTTGGATTTTTGACTTGCCCAAGTACCATCTACATTCACTTTTCTATCAGAAAAGTTGCTATTTAAGAAAATCGAAGCATTTTTACTACCAAAAATCGTATCCTCAGGCACAAAAAAAAAATCAAAACACACACATCATTGTAAAACCAATAGATTCCATCACTCCATTCAGAATCTAATATGGTAGTTATCAGTTAAGCTTTACCGTAAAAATATTGTTATCAAAGTTTTTTCATGAATTTTCTGTTAAAATTCGTGTACGGAAAACGCATTTCAAGGTAAGTTTATTTTATTATATTTTCTTTTAACTGTAACTTAAATAACAAGTAATTTGTGAGGATTATGAATCTGTATTCCAAATTAAATTAATCAATTTACAATTAGAAAAAATTTTTTTTTTTTTAATTTTAGAATGGGGTATTCGCAGTCAGTGCTCATGGGGTCATGATAGTTATTCACAAAATGCCAAGATCATATAAAAGAAAAAACACTATTGGAGGATGTTATATTATGCCATATTATTATGTAGAGGCTGTTATTAATAATATAACATATTAATAAAAGTGCTTTCATGTTTTTTTATGAAATTATGAGTAAAATTAAAAAAAACGATTTTCCCTATTAATTTGCATGTGTTTTTGAGTGATTATCATTATCCCTACCTAGGGGTAATGGTGGTCATTTCCACTTTTTTTTAAAAAATTAAAAATTATATTTGTATTAGTTTTAAAAATCTGAAACGTAAGTATGATGTACCTTACAAGTCAATATTTATTTTATTTGTATTTGATAGAGTTTTTGACTAACCGTTTGGCAGAAATCGAAATTCTTGCTTAGGTGACTGCCATTCCCCCAATCACCCCTACATATAAATGAGAATTTCCCATACACCACGTCGTGCGTCGGTACGAGATGTGAACACTATTTTAGTAATGCAGTCGGCAATAGTGGGTTAAGTTATCAATAGACTTTTATTATCGCTCGATTATACTTAGCATTGAGAGTGACATTTTAAGACAAATAAATTATGAAGATATTATAAGTGATTTCATTAATACAAAGTTAAGACGTAAACTGATTAAAGTTATAAAAACCTTTAAATTAAATTTGTATTATTTATTAAGTAGTATTATAATTATTATGTTGTGAATTTAATTACTAGTTACTATCGTTGAAATATTAATAAAGAGCGTTGAATACCTTTTTAACTACTATGTGCCATGTGGTAATTGAATCCACACTTTAATATACTATATTTTAAATGTTATTATTTTCGGTCAAAAAACTAGAAGTTAGAAGTTGCACTACCCTCGATTTTGGGTAGAAAATTATTTGAAAATGTTTTAAAGATGGCTTAGTTTATCTATTTGTGTGTATGCCCTTTCTATTTTCTAAAAACTTTCTGTTAGGGCCCACACCACAATTGAGCTTAGGAGACTACAAATTCTAAATCCGGCCCTGACCTAGGTATTATTGTAAATAAAGTAAAAGCCTTTTACAACTTATTGATTATTAGTGGCCATACATTGGGTTATCAAAATTGATTATATCATAATTATATTATAATAATATTATTGAAAGCATTTTAAATAATTACATTTAATTTATCTATGAGGACTAATTCTTTCATGTTAATTGAATAATATAAGTACTAATTTTCACATGCCAAAACTGTTTAATTAACCGTAGCACTGCTCCAGTGTCTAAAATATACTACTTCATACAATATTTTTGTTTATTATACTCTTTTTTCATCAGAAATGATTATAGTAGTGTAAAAATTAATTAGTATGTTTGGATAATATTTTATAAAATAATTTTAATCACTGTTTTCTCCAAAAACAATAAGTTATTCTAATTTTTGGCCATTTAATAAATATAATATTCTATAAAAAGATAATTTGCAATGTGATTAAAATGTAAACTGGACAAATGAGTTAGCGAGTGGTTTTTTTATGGACCGATAAAAATATTTGTCCTCTCCCCTCTCTTCAAAATTGAAATAACGGCACCGGGGTAGGTATCTACGAATACTAGGCTTAAGCTCTTCATAGTATTTATGTAAACTTAGCCATAAACTCGTAAGGGAAACTATAATAATATAAACTATTATTGTAAGTAGGTATTTCATTTTTACTTATTCGAAGATTCGTAAATATTTATTATCCCTGCATTATCTCAAACAATAATTTTGTTTATATAGTTTTCAAGACTAGCAGGATTGAATGGTTTTCTGAGAAACGGTCACGTTTTAGTGTAGTTATGACACTTGATTTGTGCTGGTGAAGTTTGGCCAAAGTCCAGACGAATATTTCTAAATTTAAATATCAGATATACCAGACGAACCCGAGTGATATTGGTTTTGAGTAGGCACATTCGTTTTGCTTCGGACGATCCTATAACATGTTTGTTTCTCACGCGTTTATCGTATCAATTCTCATATGCCATGTTGTTGGACAAAATGAGCCGGATGAGGACAACGTGCCACTAACCATTGGTAAGTCTTATACGGACAATAGTACCTGTATAATATTATTTATTATTTTTGCAAATAAAAGTCTTATTTCTCTTACACACACACACGCATAGTGGGTTTGTTCGACAAAGAAAACAGTATTGAGCAACAGACGTTCGAATTAGCCGTACAAAAAGTGAACATCGACCCAAAGTTTTCAAATGTATTTTTAAAAACCGAAATCAAAATAGTCGACTCGGCGGATTCTTACATAACCGGATTAAAAAGTAAGCTCATTATTATAATTTGGTACTTTGGTAGATTACTAGAAATTAAACATTTTTGACAATTATACCATTATATTATTATCATTATCTTGGTACCTATTAGATTTTTATCAAAACAAAGATAATATTATTATAATGGATTTAGGTTAATACATTAATAATATCATAAAAATATTTTTTTCCTACCACCCTACTACCTACTAACGGATTAATGATATTATTTATTATTAATGAACGTATTAAATATACCTAAAACTATTACTATTATTGGTATTTTAAATTGTAGCATGCGAAACAATGGAGTCTGGAATCGGTGCAGTATTTGGCCCGTCTCACCTCGAATCGTCAAGCATAGTGCAATCGTTGTGTGAAACTATGGAAGTTCCACGAATAGAAACGTGTTGGGAAAACACTCCTGTTGAAAATTTTAATTATTATTTCAACCCTTACCCCGAACCAACGTTATTAGCTAAAGTAATAACAACAAAATACCTATAGGCTATAATATTGCATACGTTTTTTTTTTTTCAACACGATTTGCTTTTACGTGGTCTAATTTTTTTACCACATAAGGGTTACACGGCTATTGTCCATGACATGGATTGGAAGTCGTTCACGTTACTGTATCAACACCCGGAATGTCTTCAGAGGTTACAAGATTTAATTCAAGATTACTCAGGTAAAACAAAACCCAACGACAAGTCAGTAGCGGCCATTTCTATTATGCAGCTGCCCGAAGGCAATAATTTCAGGTGTGTCGATTTAACCGTAACCCGAAAGCGCTTAATGATTTATCCTTTGTCTAATGTTGAAATTTCAGGCCGATTTTGAAAGACATAAAAAAATCCCTGGAAGGCCACATAGTCCTCGACTGCGATGCGGATTTAATATTGACCGTGTTCAAACAAGCGAAAGAAGTAAACTTGTTGGACGACTATCACAGTTTTATTATTACCTCGTTGGTATGTATCTACTTATAAATGTTAATACTGTATAGTTTAACTGAAGTTTTTAGAAAAAAATGTTTAATCCAAGGATGCGCACACAGTAGACTTCAATAGTGTTGTGCACAACATACGTACAAATATAACAACCGTACGGTTGATCGATCCGTCGAACCCGCTCGTGAAGGACATCGTGAAAGATTTAAATTTCGTACAGCAAAGAATGAACTTGAACATAGCACCTTTGCAAGCTTCCAAATTAACTGTTAACGCCATTCTGATGTACGACGCAGTGAACGTGTACGCCAAAGCGTTAGAAGGTCTTGGTAAGACTAAAGTCATCGCAGAACCGTTGCAGTGCATGATCTCGCCTTTTGTTCCGTGGTCCAATGGATTTAAACTTATAAATTTCATGAGAGTTGTACGTATACCATTTTTTTAAAATATTTTATTGCATTGCTGAATTACGTTGTTAATAAACGTGGATTGTTCTCTTTTCAGATAGAGACCGAAGGCTTGTCTGGTTTTATGCGTTTCGACAATAAAACTGGTCATCGGTCGTACTTCACACTAGAAATGGTCGAGCTGCTTAACACGGGTTTTAAAAAAATTGGTATTTGGGATCCAGAAAAAGGCATGACTTATACAAGGACCAGCGAAGAGATGCTTCGTGATCTATACGTAGGGAGCAAGAACAAAACATTTATTGTTTCATCGAAAATTGTAAGTTAAAACTTTAAAATATCGTGCCGTTATCAGCTTTTTAAAAGTGATTAAGGAGTATTATATTGTTTTCCAAATCATTAATATGTCTATACTCAATGGTTTTCAAATTGGGTACACACTAATGCGCTTTGTTATTTAAAAAAGAAATTTACTTATGGAAAAGAAAATATTTTAAAAAATGGTTCATAGCTAAGATATAATATAATATTATGTGCTCATGAAATAATTGGGAAAGGAACAGTACGCGACGCATGCCATGTTTAAAAAATAATTGAAAACCACTGTTCTATAACAAACGACGAAACAGACTAACCGTATATTTTTCATTAAAACAGATAGAACCGTACTTGATGCTTAAAGACGATCACGCTAAACTGATTGGCAACGACAAGTATGAAGGATACGTGGTGGATCTCATAGAAATGATTGCTGCAGAGATGAATATTACGTATGAGTTTAATTTGAGAAGTGACGGAAATGGAAAACGAGACAAGAAAACAAACAAGTGGAATGGAATTATTGGTGAAGTACAAGAAATGGTAATGTGATTTAATTGATTTTAAAATCAAAGCAACAGTTTTATTCACACTTTTTTTTCTTGTACATCTATATTTATATCATATATATCAATATACATATACATATATCAATATGTATATGTACATCTAATACCTAGGGCACAGTACTTATGCACTAAAATTCTATAATATGTTATTATACTTTTTTTTAAGTGATTTATTTAAAAAATAATCGTGAAATCGTTTTTAAGTAAAATTATCAATAAAATTTAATATCTATTGAAAATTCTTCCGTCAATAAAAAAAAATAAAAATTGTAGTATTTTAGTAAAAAATATTAAAACTTGTAGATGATTTAATGAATAATATTTTACTTCAATAATTGCATTGAATGACCATTTTTTTTTTTTTTTTAACTATCGAAACGGAAGTATTATTTTTTGTTAGCCAACACTAGTGCTATGTATTTTGTACCTACATCTTTCTACTTTTACGGAATTGACAGCGGGGTGTATATTTTATCATATATTATATGTTTATAATATTTTTAATAAAATAATTTATTGTTAAGTTTTTAAATTAACCATCCATTAAAGTTTATTTAAAATGTACATCTAAAAGTATAACGTTGAATAAATATATGTTCTAAAGTAAAATAAGAACCCGATGCATTTATTTGCAAATAATGATTCAAAATTAACTTCGTGAAAGTTTGAAACTTATTTACTTCATACTCTGCTAAACAGATATGCAAATTCTAGGAGTCCATTGTCCTATAATATTAATAGGTACCTATCTAATACAGAAATTCTTAAATAATGATATTTTGATGAATCGATATGCGATTTTGATCACATCCTTTTCAATTGCCCTCCTCTCACTACTAGTAGACAACTACTTTTTTCCTTTCTTTCTTCTTTTGGCTATTTTTCTCCAGATTTTAAACTTCTTTTCAACTCTCGGTGCATTCCAATCATCCATTCTCTTATTCAATTCATTCATACTACTGGTTTTCTTATTTAAAATTTATTATTTAGTTTATTACTGATTGTTTAATTTTTCTTCCCTTTTTTTTCTTTTTAGTTTCTTTCAAACACATCTTTATTTTTATGTTATTGTAATTGCTTTGCTGTAATTATTCTAATAAAAGGCAAATTAAATTAAAAAAATAATAAAATAAAATAAAATAAACTTTTTTGTAATGCATAGTAGGTACCTATTCTGACTTTTGTTGCCGGATCATAAATGAGAAATGCTAATATTTATTTATTTATTATACGTAAATAATACTTTGCAATTAAAAAATTAATTCATTGTCATAATTTAGATAAAATTTGATATTTATTTGTTTTTATTTTTTATTTTATAAGTACCTTTTTTATACATATTTTTTATTTTGTATAAAATGTATTTAAATCCCCGAGATTAATGAAGTAACTAACCCCGAATTTCTATTGTGCTTTTTTGAAACATCAGTATCTATTGCTAATATATATTTTATAGAAATTGGTTAAATGCCCAAGTTGTAAAATTTTGAATCTTAATTACAATTAGTCCTTTTGGCTATTGCACTAACCTTTCACGTGTTCATAGAGAGCGGATTTAGGGGTTTGTGATTTAACAATTACACACGAAAGAAGGTCTGCTGTGGATTTTACAATGCCTTTTATGAACTTGGGTAAGTTTAGTTTGCTTTGAAAACCATCCTGTAGCAATGCTTATGTAATATTATGTAGGTATCAGTATATTGTTCACTAAACCTGAGGATCCGCAAACCAATCTTTTCTCGTTCACCCAACCACTTTCTTTCCAAGTATGGATATTCACAGCAACAGCTTACTTAGGTCTATCACTAGTATTGTTTTTCTTGGCCAGGTAAATGTTTGATAAATTTTATTATTTAAACCTACTGTTAACACACATTTGGCTCGTTTATAGAATCACACCCAACGAGTGGCAAAATCCTCATCCGTGCAATCCTCATCCGGAAGAATTAGAAAATTCCCTTTCGTTGCTTAACTGCTTATGGTTTTCAATGGGCTCCATTCTTTGTCAAGGTAGTGATATTTTGCCAAGGTAAACAAGTGACTTTTTCATAACCATATATCAATTAAAACATAATAACATATATCGAAAACAACATTAAAACAAAATTAACTATCCTACTTGCTAACTTTTTGCAGAGCGTTTCCAACCAGACTATGCGCTGCCATGTGGTGGTTTTTTGCTCTTATTATGACTCAATCTTACACTGCCAACTGGACGGCGTTCTTGACATCGAATCGGATGGAAACCCCCATAAAAAATGTTGAAGATCTCGACAAAAAGAGTGGCTTGGATGAGGATGGAATCAAGTATGGATGTGTAACTGATCAATCTACCGCCAGTTTCTTTCAAGTAAGCTAGTACATATAATATATATTATTTATATATGTGTATTTATTAAGATAAATCAAATCTCTTATGAAATGATAAAAAACTTTTATACTTTTACATTTAATCAATACAGAAGTAATGCGATATTAATAATTAAATTCAAATTTATTATAATTATTGAAACAGCTAATTGTGTATTCTAATTATCTATATGTACTCTGCCCACAGGGCGTCTATAAATAAATATAAATATAAATACAAAATAATAAAAATACCATATGTTCATATGTGGATCAAAATACGATATGTGGCAAAACTTTTGTTATAAAAATTAACTATGCAATTCCATTTTAAAAACATTACAACGATATTTGTTCATAATCGTACTAACAGTATTGTACGTATTACGTTTTATTTGAAATACGTTCATTTTTATTTGTTTTCTGTGTAAGTAATTATACAATACCTTTTCTTTATTTATAGAATATGTATATTTAAAATTTAAAACGTACATACATCTATACTAATTGTTTATTATCTAGATAATTTTTCTTAGACAATTATTTTATTAAAAAAGATGGATAAAAAGATACTTCAAATTATTTTTATCTACATAAGATTAATGTTTTCATTTAGATAGTGTACAACATTGCGTACTAAGTATTATAGTTGTTCAAAAATTGAAGTTATTGAATAATTTCCTACGGTTATTGTAATTATACCTCAGTACTTTGCTGCAATGCTGCAGTGTTATATTTTTATTTCCATAAATGGTTTACATAAAATTAAAATACCATGTTAGTGGCCAGTGGTTTCGGTACCTTTATTTAAATAGTTTTTTTCCCACTATAGGTAAAGGTGCTGTTTTAATTTTAAAATAAAGCTGTCAAATTTTTTATCAAGTTACATTTTTCCACCACCAGATCACAGTTATAACAATGAAAATTCAAATGTAGCCATATTGGAATTATTTCTAACCTTATTAAATTACCGTTGCATTGTGTCACGTTTCGACGCACCACGTTACTGTATATATTTGAATATTAACGTTAATATTTTAAAGTGCTAAAAAATTATATAAAAGTATTATATCATTAATATCCATAGATTTATCTTCTTTCCGTATCTTTTATATCTTTAATACCTATGTTAATATCCCATTATTTATAACATATTTTTATCTTATATTAATTAATTAATTCAATCTAATTGATATAATATCGGGCATCGGTGTCAGCATGAAATTAAGGCAGGCCAATATGATACGGAAAAATATAGGACTGCCAATGTATACAGTATACCCCCACGATAGCCCAATTGGCGCAGCACCATTGACTACACGCAAAATTCACAAAATGCACGCACATTTTAATATTTGCGGTACATTTTGTTTTTTTTTTTATTTGAATAGTGCCTTTTCATGTGAAACGATTCTGTTTTAGAACTCCGATGTAAATTTATACCAGAAAATGTGGAGTTCTATGGAATCATATGGCGATTCGGTGATGGTATCAGATAACAAGCAAGGAGTGGATAGAGTGAAAAAGGAAAGAAATCATTATGCGTTTTTTATGGAATCCAGTTCTATCGAATATGAAGTGCAACGAAATTGTGATCTAACAGAAGTGGGATATTGGCTGGACAACAAGGCGTATGGTATCGCTATGCCATTCAGTTGAGTACGAATCATCTCGAAATCATTGATACCAAATGACATTAATTGTATTTATTGCAGATGCTCCACACAGAACCGCTGTAAATATGGCGGTATTAAAGCTTTCGGAATCGGGAGCGTTGATGGCACTAAAGAATAAATGGTGGTCAGTGTCTGGCGATAAAAAGTGTAAGGTCAGTACCTATATGCACAACTCAGCCATATGAATTAATAATTTCTTCATTTCTATTTTATAACAAGATCTATGCACAGTTATAAATATTTGTTCTTGTTTATTTTTCTTTGTATATTTTGCTTACATTTTAAATCTAGTGATAGTAAAATTATTATAATAATTATGATTAATAATAATTAATGATTATAATTTATAACAAAATGAATCTACGCCGAAATGGCCACACCGAGATGTCCTAGACCGGTTCTTAACTAGGTATTAATGTATGAGATTCGAACGTGACGATACTATTATCACTAAAACCCGATTTCGAGTTGTTTAATATCATAGCACCTATTAGATGCGGTGGATAAAAACAAAATATGAAGAAGTACCTAGATCTCAGAATCCAGATAGTAAATAATATGCATCCTTGTGCTCTGTGTTATACTGGATATTATGACGTAAACATACTTAATAATGTAAAAACGCAATAATTTATCTATTAAATAATTTTGACTACTTATATTTTATTTATTTAGGTATTTCTTATACTTTCCCAATATTTTTTTTAATTAGGTTCTCAATCATCTTGCTTATAATATATTACATTAGATAAAAAGCGTTAAACAATTATGGATTTCAAATTCAACCCTATTAAGTGTTACAATTTTCTGGAATAACAAAAAAAAAAAATATATATTAATTGTAAATAAGGGATAATAAGTAGCACAGTGACGTATGCAGTATGCTGTTTCATATAATGTACACATGGTACTGTAAAATATTATCAATTAAATTAGCGAAAAGTAAATGTAAATATTCATTATTGTAATTTAACCTTATAAACTTTTTAATATAATATAGGATTCAAAAAAAAACTCAGCTGAACTTGACGTTAGCGAAGTTGGTGGTATGTTCGTAATCTTAATACTTGGCTGTCTGATAGCATTCTTGTTCTCTATACTTGAATTTTTATGGAACATAAGAAAAGTAGCAGTTGAAGAAAAGGTAACGTATACATTATTATTTATATTTAGTAGTTATGCATCCACTGCATAGATTTGATTGAACTAAAATAAGACTTTCAAAATGCATACTAATGCCGTATGCACTTCATATCATAAATGGTGTAAAATATGAAAAACTTCCTTAAACTATTATTTTAAACTACAGTTCGATATTACATTTTTATTTTATTTTATTTTTTTGTACTAAACATGAATTATAATATGAAATTAATATTATACAAAATGTAAGCATTATACATAACATACAAATACATGGCTAATATATTTGGGTTGCGATGTTTTAGTTAGATTATATTAAATTTAACAATCGTATACCATTAAAATTTAAAATACATATCAATAATGAAAATATCTTACTTGCTTAAAATTATCGTATTTCTTCGCTAGAATCAATTCATTGTGTAGTGATATTAGTAAGGTATTGGTTTTTATTTAAAAACATTACCAGTAGCTAATATCTTCTCAAGTGAGATGTGCTGAATAAAATCGATTGCCTGAAATAATTCATTGCTTTTTTCAACTTTTCCCACGTGTTTTTTAATTTTTGAAAAAGTTTCAACTAAAATCTATATGTTCAATTGGTAATCAAAAATAAAATATAAACAAAATCAAATTGTAATTAAATTGTTTATCTTGAAACCATTATTATTAAACCAATATTATAATTATATATTACAATACAACTCGTATTGTAACCCTATTAGCTCCTCTGAAAGCTGCATAAGCTTATAGAAAATTGAGATTAGTCAAATTAATCACTAAGTGTAATTTAAAATTTGTAATATACATTTTTTTGATTTACTAAATAATAACAAAATATTAACTTTTTATTTTATTGATTTTTTTTCAAAAACTAAAAACATATAAGCAAGAAATCTCTAATAATACCGAGCAACTAGAAATAAGACCTATTATTTTCCTTATTTTCTGGTTGCATAAGCATTACAAATTTCTCAATATACCTAATTATCAATCACAAAAAATCAGGAAAAATAAAAATCAGTAAAAATATTCTAGTTTTCCAGAACATTTCATCCTAATTCAAAAATCGGTGACGTTTAAATTTTAAAATATAATAATGCACCACATAATCATACACTTAAATAAGCGAAGCAAAACGATTTAAGAATAACCAACATGAGTACACATTTATATTTCTATGGTAGACCTTAATTAAAAGGGACAAAGGATATTTATAATATAAAAACAAATTGGAACTTATACAAATTAGAAATTTGTTATGATATACAAAACATAATGTCTTAAGTAAAAAAAAATCAAATTTTACATCCATTAAATTAAGAATTGTAATTTTATTTAATGATATAATTTCACGATTTGTGCAGTATACATTTATATGAACCGTAAAATTTAATTTAATTGAATTACATAAAGTATTTGAAGTATTTTATTATTTAATATTTTCTATTATTTTCGACTTGAGCATTTTTTAAAGCATTTGCATGCAATGGTAATAATATGTAATAATAATATTTACATAAAATTTCAATTTTAAATGAACACAAATAAATGTATAACCACTGATGAATTTATGATTTTAATGAAAACATATACCCGTATTGCGTTCAGCATTTTTTATTTTATTTTTTTTCGTATAATCTATTTTTATAACACGGTCAACCATTAATCATTTAATTTAATATATAACTTCACTCAGTCAAAGTTTGTGTGGTCTTACATTCAATTTATAGAGAAAAATGCAAGCAATAATTTTATCTTAAAAGTTGGTGCCCTATATTTTGTGCGTATATTATTTTACTTGTAATTAAAATAATGTGTCAATACGTATTACTTATAAGTTAGTCACAAGTATTTACTATCTCTACGTTTAAGCCAGTAATAAATCACCTTAACAAAGTCTCGTAGCATTTATGTTACTTTTATTGAATACGTTTTTAACGTTATAAATAACAAAGAAAAATATGATACTGTATTATGATAATATATAGGTATGTAAACAACTTTGACATTCTTTTATGTATTAAAAATGTTTAACTACACTAGTTACATGAACGGTTATGAGCATTATGATTATATATAATTACTTTATATAATATTATAATCTATGTCTATTTATAAAAATATACGACTATAATATGTTTCATTTATTCATTTGCTCAATACGGGTACCTATAGAGCTGATGAAATATTGCAAATCGTATATGAAATATATTTTAATGCGTGCAATGGTAAATTGTATACAAAACGTCTTTTGAAATGTTAAAGAAAATATTTTTTTTTTCGCAAAATGAATACATATAGTTTATATTATATAAATGTATTATGTTATATATTTTATGTGCACTAAACAATAGTCAATAAATACATATAATTTTATTGCAGTTAACCCTTTGGGAAGCGTTCATGGTGGAATTGAAATTCGTACTCAAATGTCACGGAACGTCCAAACCAGTGCGACACGTAGAAGACAGTTCGTCGGATATTTCTAAAAAATTATAAATTTGTGTAGATTTATAATAATATATCCAACATGTATTAGCTTTTTATTTTATAGAATTATGTATAACTACGTATTTGTTATCATAATATACTTGTCTTCCGTTAACCGTACGTGAATATATCATATAATTCAATACACTTATTATTATAATATTGCGCGTGCCTGGAAAAGTGTGAAAAATAGATTTTTTTCTTTGTCTCGTTTATACTGTTATTTTGAAAATCATTCGATCATTACATTTGTACATACATTCGTAGGCTGAAACTTTTGTTTGTGTAAATAATACCGAATAAACGATCAGTGAGAGCAAAAAAAAATAATATTTACAAATGTGTATTATTATACATATTATTATACTTTGGCGTGCGGAAAATAAAACACTGGCATTCATTATTATTATTATTTTCCAGACGCACACGTGACCTTTAACCCGACTGCCAACAATTGCAGAGATTAACATGCATACAGATAATGTATGTGTAGGTATAAAAACGGAGAGGTGATGAAAAGTGGGCCGAGAACCGACGGCGACAGCGATAAAGATTCAGCTCAATAAATGAAACACAAAACGATACGCATATTGTTGTACATATTATTAAACAGTCGCACAAGTATCGCGCGTTAGACATCGCGTGTTCGTGTATTGTGTTCGTACACCCGCGGATCGCCGCCACTTGGGCAATAATAATAATAAAAATAATAATAATTAGTGTTGACGGACCCGTCGTTGAGCGCGGTCGTGTCGCTCGGAATCGGCTGCTAAACCACTATTATAGAGTGTGTACAACACGGTATATATTATACGGGCTGGCTGCAAGCCCGAGACGATTTCGGTGAGCGAGGCGAGCGCGCGATCTAAATTTAGTTTTTCAGCGGTTTAGCGGCGAGTGTGTGTCCCGCGTGAGAATACATTTGCACGCATTCGTCGATTATATATATAAATATTTATTTATTTATACGTGCGTGCGGAATTAATAAATCCCATAAACCTGCATAGTGATGTAAGACCAGTGCATTGATTGCGTGCGCGCGTGTACGCGACGGACGGACGGACAATAACAGACAGACATGCTGCTCCGATACGTCGTCGTCGTCGCGGTCCCGTTGCTCGCCGTGTTGTTCTGTTGCGCGGCGGAGGATGAGGACCGCATCACCATCGGTTAGTCACTACACTCAATCGACAAGACCCACCCGCACACACCGCAGCCTACACACGTCACTCACCATATTATATAAATATATATTATTATTAATTATTATCATCACTGTACACCGTACAATCATTGTTATCATCAACATCGTCGTTATATTTTTCTTGTTCAAATCACGTCGTGAAAATATAATATTATATATAATATTGTTTGGCGAATGTCCGCCGCGCGTCCATCTGTATTGTTAGGAATCATTCATTATGCGGATTTTTTTTTCTGTAGTGGGCCTGTTCCCGTCCGAAGACTCGGTGGAACAGATGGCCTTCGAACTTGCCATACACAAAGTGAACTTGGACCCGGCCCTGTCGGACGACGTCAAGCTCAAGGGTCGAGTGGAAATAGTCGACATCAACGACGGTTACCGGACCAGCAAGAAAGGTGAGTCCCAGGCCGCGATGGTTAGCCATATCAGGTGTGTGGATGAAGACTTGAATAAGTAGCCTCTTGATTAGGGGGTCGGCAATCCATTTCTATGGAGGTCCAGATAATTTAAAAAAGAAATTTCGAGGGCCAGAAAAAACTTAAACATAATTGTATCATTAATGTATTTATTTGTGTATTAAAAATACATTTAATACATTAGACAATCGCAATTTCAAAATACATCATAAAAATTCTATATAAATATAATATATATAATATATTCTATCTATTTATATTTAATATTTCCATAGCGAGCGAAAAACTAGCAAAAAATGCAAAATATTTTTGGCGGTCCAGTTATTTCCCTTCCGTCGGCCGCCAATTGCCGACCCCTGCTCTATATAATATATTATGTGTGTGATTTTTCTCTCTACGCTATTATACTATAAATTATACGTTTAATTCCATTATGTTTTCTACGGAATTCTAGCAACCCTGGGTTGTATAGCTTTACGGGATGACGCGAATATTTGCAGGAGTAAACTGGGACCAAATGTATAATCAGTTTTATTTTGTCTCAAATAGTATCATGTTATGTGTTATTCAAAATTTTCATACAAAAAAAAAATTGCTAAAATTATAACTACCTAAAACCGTATTTGGACGAAATATAATGTGTTCATTTACATTCCACGTTCTTTTTACAAAATTTACAGGATTTATTTTATTCTATTGAAAAATTAAAATATTTTTCATGTACTATATTGAGTTACGAAGATTTTTGTAATGTTATTATATCATATCGCTGATTGTTGGAACAACTGATGAACGGTTTATAATGATAAATACTGCCAGTACGATATGTTTCCACGAGCTTTATTGTGTCAAAGAGGATAACGATATTTAATATATTATTGTCAATAACAACAATATGTGTGCTAGGACCTACGCGTCGACTTGTAACCATTATTATTGTCAAATGATGGATGGAATTCATAATTTGTTAAAATTTAACAAGTACACGCGACACGGAATATACGCTGATAATATGCATGAAACATTGTTAAACTACATTTATTAGGAATTAAGATATAAATAATATTATACAGTCAGGTGTCTACTTTATCTCATCTACTTTGTCTATACTTAATCACCTATACATAATTGAATAATATTATTTATATTTTATTTGAACACTAGTTTTCCGAACTGGGAATTTGACGTGAATTAATGTTCGGAGTCAAGTATAAATGTATTTATGTATTCAAATCCCGTAAAAAAGGAGCAGTTTTACTTTTTATCCTTATTTTTGTAAAAATGTGATACTTGATCGCAATGATTGTAGTTCAATTATCAAAAACCACTCAAAATCACTCAGTGATCAATTAGATGATTCAGGACACCAAAAACAAAGCTTTATAAATTGTAAGCACCCGTTGGATCCAAGTTGTGTGTTTTTCTTCTTATAAATGAAATATGTATATACTTCATGTATAATTCGTTATTTGTTAGGCTGTTAGGCTACCTGGTATATTTATAAATCGTTAATGTATATAAGCGTACGGGCTTGAAACCATAAGATTTTACCATTTTCGTCATCGTCACAGTATATTAGTATTGGCACTTCGTCGTTAAAAAAATATAAGGATTCCTTTAAAAAATAACCAATTTTCATATTTTTTTTCGGACAAATATAACTACAGAACTGATTTATAAAGGTCGTTGATGCTATTTTTTTCATGAAAATACTTGCTCAAATAGGTATGTGGTATGTCCAAAAACGATTGAAATCATTAACCAAAAACGTAACGAAAACATTAATGCTAATTTTAAAATGTAATAATAATAAGTACAATTACTGAATATTATGGTAAGACAAAAAATATTGTTGATAAAAAACATACAATACTTGAAATTTAAATAGTAGACTCCCGAGAAATTTTTCTTATACTGTCATTTAAAACTTTTTGAAATACTAAGTGCAGTAAATATAATAATGTAATCTATCGGCGGATATTTGCTACCATTCTAAGAATAAAAAATATAATATAATATAGTCACGTTACATAATAAGTCCTGCGCAATTAGCCAGTACGCGATTAGATGTGCGCTAAGATATTTATCACGTTTAAATACTTCAATGTAAAAACTACATTGAACGCTACGGCGTGTACGAAATAATCAGCATTCGCTATGAACACGAAAACGGCGAACAGATGACTTTTAATAGTAAATATAATGTCCATGTCATTTATATATAGGTAAGAGTATTGTCGTGTGTATAAAATATAAATTGTTGTGTCGCGTTTAGTGTGCGACTCGATCGAATCGGGTGTCGGGGCCATTTTCGGTCCTACGGGGTACGAGGCGTCAGCCATTATCCAGTCGATATGCGATGCGATGGAAATCCCGCACATCGAGACGCAGTGGAAAATGAACCCTAAACAACGGCCGAACTATTACATGAACATCTACCCGGACCCGGTGGTGCTGAGCCGCGGGTACACCGCCATCGTTCGCGACATGGACTGGACGTCTTTTACGCTGCTCTACCAGCGAGACGAAGGGCTTTTGAGGCTGCAGCACTTGATCCAAGACTACTCCGGGTCCACCAAGCTATCGGACCCCACGCAGTCGGCCACCACCATTATTAAGTTGCCGGAAAACAACGACTTCCGGTAATCAGACACAAACATTATTAACTATCGTGGGTGGGGGTTCAGGCGGGATCTTATAACCTCCAAAAATATTCTACAAGCATCCGACAAACATCTGGGACGTGGATCCAGGAGGCTGACTCTCGTGGCTTTCTTAAAAAATAAATAAATATGCATGTAAAAAATTAACACTTTAAAAAGGAATATTAAACCAAAGTATATGTATTTAATATCAAAGGTTAAAATTAAGTTTTTATGTGTGACAAATTAAGTGTCTCGATAACTGCTTGTACTGATAATACATAATATAAATCGCGGACATCATCGCTTAATATATTTTCCATATAAAACTGACGAGATGATTTTTTAGGCCCATGCTAAAGAAGGTAAAGAAATCATTGGAAAGCCACATCGTTCTGGATTGCGATAAAGATATTATATTGACCGTGTTGGAACAAGCCGAGGACGTGGGATTGATGGACGATTATCACAGTTTTATTATCACTTCGCTGGTAAATTAAAGACCTTTTCGTCGTAAAGTATTATTATTTTTATCTTCCCGAGTACCTACATTTATCAATAAGATTATAATTATTTATTTACATAAAATTACATTTTCCAATAGATTTGCTTATACTCTGAAAGTTAATTCTTTAATCATCAAACTATTTGTTATTATAACATATTATGTAATAAAATATGCTATACAATATAATACAATACATAAGATTTGAGTTGATTTGGATTTTTTTTTTTTTTTAATTGCCAAGAATTATGCGATTTATACACTTATATTTACGTAATGTATACGTCAGTTACTATATACAAAATGATATCATAAGTATAACCATCAAGTATGTAAATTACTGTTGAACACACAAACATTTAATTTCATCCATATAAAACACTTGTTGAATTATAATCACTATTATTGCGTATAATTCATTCAGGCTACGGTTGACTATTGTGCATCATGATTTCTAGGACGCGCACACCATAAGCTACGGTCACTTGCAGTTCAAACGTACCAACATTACGGCAGTAAACCTGATTGATCCGTCGAGTCCAGTGGTGACGAGTATAATGGAAGATCTCGAGTTCGTTCAGCAGAGAATGAATTTGAACATGGAAGTCTTTCGAGCGAATACCATTACAGTACTGATACAGTGATATTACAATATTATTGCAGTGTTCCGAGTGCATGCTATAAGTGAACAAACAGGATTTCGTTTTGATTTGTGAAAATATTTCCAGGTGGACGCGTTGTTGATGTTCGACGCGGTCAACGTGTACGCCAAAGCGCTGCACGGTATTGGCGGAACTAAAGCAATTAGAGCCGAGCCGAACAGCTGTAACAACAGGTCGAGCGCAAGTTGGTCCCATGGATACAGTCTCATCAACTTTATGAGAGTTGTAAGTTTTTTATGTCGTAGCGCGCGCATTGAATTAGAAAAAAATTATTCCGAAAACGAAACGTTCACGGACTAGTTATGATATAATTATTGTAATTTTTAACTTTTAATCAAATTGATTTGTTTATTCAATTAACGAGCTCTCTTAAATTTAAAACTGTACATTTTTAATATTTTTTTATTTAAATATAAGTACCTATTTTAACAATGTACATGTAACTGTGAGTTTAGTGTTTTTCCAATAAGTTTCCAATAAATTTCCAAATTTAGTTTTGACCACGTTTAGATACATTTATAATGTACTTTGCAAAATTTCACTTTATAACTCTGATACGGCTATTTCGCTGAAAACAATAAGACAATAATGTAATTTCGTTCAGATAAACATTTCAGTGATGTTTAAAGTACGCTAAATCGTTAATGTTAAAATGTTAAAAACATGGTTTCTAGATAGAAGTTGACGGTCTTACGGGCAAACTACGGTTCGACCAAGATTCTGGGTTCCGAAATTATTTTACATTAGAAATGGTGGAGCTGACGAACACGGGATTTAAAAAGATCGGCGTCTGGGATCCACAAAACGAAATGTCTTACACGAGAACAAGAAACCAAATGTTGGACGATCTGGTGAACGCGAACGTGAACAAAACGTTCATTGTGGCCTCGAAAATCGTTAGTTGTACAATAATAGATAATATTATGCAGAAACGCAAAGTGAACAGGCAACCGTCCTACATCACACCGGCAATGTTTATTTTAGTCGTGAATCGTGATGAATGTATGGTTGCTTATATCGCATAGCACAACTTAGATTTTTACGCCCTGTTTATTATTATATATTTTATACTTGGACGTAGGCTTAAAATCAACTATTGGCCCGTTACTGTGTGTTTCTAGACGGAACCGTATATGATGCTAAAACCGGATCACAAGGAACGTGTGGGCAACGACAAGTACGAGGGTTACGTGGTAGATTTGATACAAATGATATCGGAAGAGATCAACATTACGTACGAGTTCAAACTGCGGAACGACGGTAACGGTAAAAAGGACAAGAAGACCGGCAAGTGGGACGGACTTATAGGGGAAGTGCACGAACTGGTACGGGGAGAATACGTACCTATAGCCAGTGGTTGAATTGAGGGAGGACGCTGGGGGCCGGAGCTACTCTTCTTTTTTCTCCATATTCAAGCGTACCATTTTATTTTATTCTGGTTATATTTAAATTCATATGTTTTCAAACGTACTAATTGTTATTCAATTATACTTACAGTACATACCTTTTTTTTTTCCAATTCAATCACTGCCTATAGCGAGGACGTGATTATGCGTTTGTAGGACCCACGCGCGGATAGATCGCCGTCATATATGGGAACGATATGTAGAATATTTATTCGTGATTTTCCAGAGAGCCGACCTGGCCGTTTGCGATCTGACCATCACGCATGAAAGGAGGACGGCGGTGGACTTCACAACTCCGTTTATGAACTTGGGTAAACAAACACGTGGCTCGTTTAATATAATATATATACTAGTCACCGGATATTTTTCGACACTAATCATCGTGTCGACGAAACTGCGATTCATGTGATAATAGATATGTTATAATTATCATAATAGGAATCAGTATCCTGTTCAGTAAACCTAAAGAACCGGAGACCAATTTGTTCTCGTTCACCCAACCGTTATCGTTTCACGTGTGGATATATACGGCGACCGCATACTTGGGTTTGTCCATCGTTCTTTACATATTGGCCAGGTCGGTACCACGTGAAGAATATCTGAGTATAATATTATAAAATACAATACACTCCGATTGCTTAATGCGCATGAGTTAATAGATGATAACCCGATGCAGTGGCGTGTCTAGATTTTTTTTTTGTTAGACGCTTATTAAAATAAGCGACAATATAAATGGGTTGTTTGCACTTAGTTTGGTTTTTATATTATAGTTTACCTATATCTATTTTAGGTTTTTACATGAATATTTATTACTTTTTTTACTATTTTAAAATTTAAAAATATTAATTTTCGGGAGGGGGTGGGTGATAACTTCCTAAACCTCATCCCCCGGGATACGTCATTCATACGATGTTATTATACATCGTTTGTTTTTCAAGGATAACGCCTAACGAATGGCAAAACCCTCATCCGTGCAGCACGGAGCCCGAAGAACTCGAGAACTCATTGTCGTTGGTCAACTGTCTGTGGTTTTCGTTGGGTTCCATATTGTGCCAGGGTAGTGAAGTGTTGCCGAGGTAAATTATATGTAAATATCCTAACGGTGTATTCCTGACGACCTACGCGTTAGTTCTGCAGTTCTGTACGTTGAATACATCATATTATATTGCAATTTATTATCCAGAGCGTTTTCGACGAGAGTGTGCGCGTCCATGTGGTGGTTTTTCGCGTTGATCGTGACCCAATCGTACACGGCCAATTGGACTGCGTTCCTGACGTCCAGTAGAAAAGAGTCGGTAATCAAAAGAGTCGAGGACCTTGACAAACAGTCCACCATTAAATACGGATGCGTAAGGGGCCAATCTACGGCGGGTTTTTTTGAGGTTAGGTTAGAAAATATGTTGTGAAGGGTCCCATGCTCCGCGGGTTTAGTATTGATGTTTTGATTTTGTAATTTGATCTTTTTTTTTTCTTGTTTAGAACTCCGACGTGAATCTCTATCAGAAAATGTGGAGCGTGATGGAAACGTACGGCGACACAGTCATGATGTTTGACAACAAGCAGGGCGTCGACCGAGTGAAAAAAGAAAGGGAAGCTTACGCTTTTTTTATGGAGTCCAGTACGATTGAATATGAGGTACAGAGGAATTGCGATTTGACAGAAGTAGGCGCGTGGTTGGACAACAAAGCCTACGGGATCGCAATGCCTTTTAGTGAGTATTATTTTCCGGTCTTCGATGAAGGACTTCGCACATTAAATACGTCAGCGTCCGTTGTAATAACGTAGGTACGTCAAAACGTATATATTCGTTACAACGCACATAGATTTAACACTAAATACGTTTATTGGCTATCCGTCAACTAAAAGCTAGCTATAAATTATAATTATTTCCATCGAATACCTACTTATCTTTAATATGGGAGTTTATTACATCTTTATATTGCCTCACTTACAAGATCACCTTGTCCGATTCTGTTTTCAATACCCATTGGATACCACTTTTGAGCATCAATAATTTAGTATTAACTAGGTACGTACTTTTGTTGTTAAGTGCAATTTTATAACTTACATAAATATGACGTCATGTACGTAATCTAAAATGTAAATCTTTAACGAAGGATAGTTGTTTTATGGTTTTATTGAAATTTAAATGGTAATAAGTGATTCGATTTGTCTACGTCAACGCATACAACCAAAAATGAATTTATATCATATGTCACCGAGTCATACAGACGTAACCATCGTCATTGCAAAGGACGCCGACGTATTTAATGTGGGAAGGTATTAACTAAGTACTGCGATAAGATGTCACCGCTTCAGTAATAATATTGCAAATTATTTCTACAATGAAATATTTTTGATGGAAAAACACCTGGTTATAATTAATTGAATATGATCACACAATATAACCCATATATTATAATATTTCGATTGAACTCACTATGCGCTGACACAACAGTTTTTAAGTTTTTGAAAACAAGTAAAAAATATTTAAAATGTTTGTCAAAATAATATTAGAATAAATAAAACTATTAATAATACAATTAAATTTTCAATCCAACTGAAGCGATCTAGCTCTTTAACACATATACGAAGCTCATGTCCAGATGGTACGCGATAGTCTTCGTGAGCCCGTTATTTGAGAAAATCATTTCTTTGCCGGTGATATAAAACATGGATCCATCCAATTCCAGCGTGTGACTTTGACCGAACCATCGCTTAAAGCACGTATGGCCAACTTATGGGTCGGGTCATAAAACTTGACTTTTCTTGTGCATAATTTAGATTCCTAATGCCTGCTTAGTCATCCGGCATTTTGGGCATGAACGATTCTTCGTTATCCTCGTGCGTGTTAGACACATTGATCTCGATCTGGTGTCTATCCACAATGGCAAAGCCTAGATCTGCTATGTAGTCGTTCGTGGCTACCTTTAACCAACGTGTTAGTGATTTCCGATAACGACTGCATGATTGTCTTGTTCTTCAACATGCAGCCACCCTTTTGTCACCTTTTACCACTTTTAACATGTCCAACAATGCCTTCGTGTCCAGCCACATCGCTTCCAGGATTTCTTGTAACTGAAAGCTCACGGATTCTATCGCAGCCCTCAGTATATGTATTGTTGGTTCGGACAGCCGGTAATCAAAGTCCTGACACCAGGCACGGGCGTTGTGCACAGTCCTATAATAAACGGTGAAGGTCGTATACAAAGAAATAAAAAATATATTCCATATACAAAAAGCTGACCCTAAGTTACTGCATGGAGACCTAATTTTTACAACTTTGAAGTCGTGCAAAATGTCCAAAAAATAAAAAATATCATTCAAATTATGGTTCTATAAATAATTTATGTTTATCTAACCTTACTATTTAATGGATATTTATACCTATTAGTTCGCAGTCTGTAGCGAGTTAATTTACCGAAAATATATGTTTTATACTTTTAAAGCCTTTGACGTGGCGTATACGGCTAATGCGTGTACGTACATGGAGAAATATTATTGTGACTGAGACGAAATATTCTTACCGTCAAACGTGGGAATAAATGTAGTGTTGTTTATGCTGCGTATCTGACATTCACTTTCTTTGATATCATGACACGATTTCACGCAATCAATTGAACTGCCGACCGAAACGATCTGGCCCTCTTAGGCGTATACGGGGCTCGTTCCCAGATTGTATGCGATTGTCGTCGTGAGCCCGTTATTTGAGAAAATATTTTCTTTGCCGGTGATATAAAACACGGAGCCATCCAAGTCTAGCGTGACTTTGACCGAACCACGCTTGAAGCACTTATGGCCAATCTGATTCGCTTGCTGGTTTCCCATGACCGCGGTTATCGGCGTGTTCTTCAGCGGTCCGCCCGCTAAACGCCCATACACATTAGAACTACTTTTGATCATCAGCAAACAATCCAAAGCAATATTAAAGAACTTGAGGTTTTTTTTATTCCATTGTAGCGTGTTGATGTTCATCAGGGATGTGTAGGTCGCGTTGGTCTAGTCCGTGACAAACTCCATCTGCGAAAACGAAACCGAAAATATGCAAAGACGGTATTAGCCGAGTTTGAAAGCTCAATAGCGTAAGTCATTGAAATATCATCCCTTAAGTTTTTATTTATAATATATATGTTACGGCGAAAGATGATAATTGGTAAATGTTGTAAAAAAAAAAAACATTTTAAACTTAAACTTACTACTTTCACCGGTCAATGACATTATTTACTAAGGCTATAGGTAAATGATGATAACATACTAGTATTATTACTTTTTATACCCCCAGTTAGGTTCCACAGTAGCCAAATTGGAATTTATTTTATTTGGATACAATTATACAAGTAATTTATTTTTCAATCAGGAAGGGTTGGTGGTTGCATACAGCGGCATGGTTAATCAAAACATTGCACGTAATTATTATAATAACTTATATTATTATAGATGTACTAGTATAAAGAAGAATACTACCTATATTATACCCAATCTAGTTAGTATAGTATTTTACACAGCTGTTGATATAGATAATTAACTTTATCTAATTTTATTTTATTTTATTAAGAAAATCATTTAAAGGAAATGAAAATATAAACAATTGGTAAAAGTCTCAAGTTTGTACGACTTAAACTTTTTAAAATAAAATAAGATAAAATTTATAGTCAAAATAATATCAAAAACATGCGTTTTCAGATGCTCCACATCGAACGGGTGTCAGTATGGCTCTGTTAAAACTATCCGAGTCCGGGAAACTAATGGAGTTGAAAAATAAATGGTGGTCGGTGACAGAAGACAAAATGTGTCCGGTAATATTTGTGCAGATTATAATGTACAGATAAATACAGTTCAACTTTACAGTAAACTTTTCAGATACCAAAAAAGAATTCAGCGGAGTTGGACGTAAGTGAAGTGGGAGGAATGTTTGTCATTCTTATTTTTGGATGTCTGTTGGGGTTTCTATTCTCGTTGTTGGAATTCTTGTGGAACATTCGGAAAGTGGCAGTCGAAGAAAAAGTAATATTAAATTGTTTATACGTAAAATGATAAATGTTGTAGGAAGTATGCGTCTATATACTACCACAAAATGATCAGACATTTTTCCATTGTATTTATTTGGAACAGCGATAGACTGTATTTGCTCGGATTATGGAAGTTCCAGTGATTGAATACAACATAGGCACTCTACATCTATACTAAATTCCACTTCTGAGGAAGTAAATGATAAAACACTCTTTAATGATGACAAAGTCTTATGTACGAAAAAAATAAGTGATAGAAAAGTAAAACTTTCATAACTCGAATCTGAAGTGAGATAAAAAAAAATTGTGATGTAAACATTTATAAAAAGTCATTTGATGTATTAAAAATTTATAAAGTTTATACTTATCGAAATAAAATGATCATTCATCTTATGTTATCAGAAAAACTATTATTATAAATGTCTTTTCCAATTCAACATTTGGGTTCAAGTGAAATGCTGTAATCATTAACAATTTATAAGAATATATAATTAATTCAAAATCTGTTATAAGTCATATCAAATAAACGTTAAAATAGTTCAAAACAAAATTATCAATTACCGTGTAGTCTATAAAATGTAATTAGGTAATTAATGTAGTTATATATAATATAATCGATATTATTAATCATCATTTTTGTACAACGTATAGTTTCCATACCATACGCATAAGTAGAACTTCTATTTAGAATTTTATCTCCCTGGGGCAACAAAATTGAGCAGGGAGCAACTCATAAGGAATGTTACGATGGAAATAACAAAATAATATGGCTTATCGTTCGTTTAATCAACGACAAAATATTATCTTAACCGAATTCGTGATTGGTTTGAATTTAAATTTTCAATAGGGCCAAAGAATCTAAAATTTCAAACACATTCCCTTGGCTGAAAGAATCATGTCGACTAAAAATAAAGTAAATATACATAATATTTATATAAAAATAACATAAATACAATGTTGATGTCTCGAATTCGTTCGTACAGTAGGTATTTATAATTATTAATTTTTAGCGCGATTTTGTTAAATTTTATATTCCTATGATGATAATAAGCCTATAAACATTCTTTCATCAGAGTAGGTCACATCACTGTAGTAAATATTGATGGAGGATATTTTTGTAACTTATAAAATATATACATACCGATACTAAAGTAAATATACACTGTTCGCTACGTTCATTTGTCAATATTATGGGTTAGCTGTTTGATAAAATGTAGCTATAATGACGGTCATTAGTTAAAATTTTTCAGTACCATATTTTGATAACAATATTAATTGCATTAGATTTATGAATAGTCCAACAAATTAATGTTAATTACATAATATGAACGTATTCGTCCGTCAATATTATGGCTAGTGATTAATCTATACCATATTTAATGATCGTGTTGCAGCTGTCACCGTGGGACGCATTTAAGTTAGAATTGAAATTCGTGTTGAAATGCCACCATTCGACCAAACCAGTGCGGCACATCAAATCGGACGACCAATCTTCAGCAAGCTAAAAATAGAAATATTTTAATGTAAAATTATTATAATTGTACTTGTAGAGTGTGCATTATGTACTATGCGTACATTATAATATATAGGGTAATATTATAGTGATGATATAATAATAATAATGATAAACGAAAGTATTAATAATTATACCGTATATAATTTATACGCTTTTTATATCCGATAACGTCTTACGCGCATATTGTCACGTGCAACAGATCCTATGCTATAATAAAAACAATAATAAATTTTGTCATTCTGTATGTATTAGATTTAATAATAAAGTGTGTTTTGGATTTCGTGGATAATTTAGACATCTAATTATATACCTATGGAACAATTAAACGCCCGATGAATAGACATTATTTTGAACCGAAACTCGACGGCACAGCAGTGCGCATGACCGTTGGAACTCTGCCCGAAAACCGTCAAAACTTGAGTATATCTAATGAATAGGAAATAGACTCGTGCTTGTGAGCGTGTGTGTGTGTGTGTGTGTGTGTACGCATGTGTGTGTATGTGTATGCGAGAGATAGAGAGAGTATGAGTGGTACATGTATGTGTGCGTGCGTGTGAATGCATATGTACCTATGTATGCGAGTGTGTACGTGTGTGCGGCGACGGACGTCTAAAATTATCGTCTCGTGTGTCCCTGGCTCTTTCGCTGGAGTGTAGGAGGAAGAAAATATTTTTCATTTCAGTGCGCTTCCGACTCTTGCAGAGGAAATGACGTGCAATAATGCGTTCGTCACCGTTGCTGCGCTACTCCTGGTGGCCGCGGTGGCAGCCACAACTGACGACGAAATTGCACCTACAACGGTTATCCAACCCAGCAAAGTCGTGAAAATCGGTCAGTTTTTAATTAAACGTTACCCACCCAATCTTCAGTGTGTGTAGGTGACTCTCGCCGCTCGTGTCCAACCGATTTGTTTAAGAAAATTAAAAAATTAAAAAATTATAAAAACCGTTTTGTGTTGCAGTCGCGTTGTTCCATGAAAACGATGATCCCGTCAACCAACTAGCGTATAATGTGAGTACGAGAATCGTGAACATCATGGATACGGTGCTGCCCAAAAATAAAATCGTCCAAAGATCCGAGTACGTCGCCAACGACATGTATAACGTAACACGTATCGGTGAGATATATTATATTATACAGATCTCGGAATAAAAGTCAATATTAACTCAGCTGCATTAACACCTGTGGAACACTATATTCTATTTTATGTCTTTTTTTTCTTGTGTGTTCAACATTACGATTTGTTGATAGCAATAATTCTTCATTCTTCTCTTTTGTTCGTCTTTTTCTTCATTTCCATCATTCCATGTACATCCATGGTCTTAGTTCTTGACCATTTATTGGACATATTCTGAAATCTGTCTTCTATGTTTTTTCCCTTGAGTACCCCATTGATTTATGATAAATTATAATTAGTCTGAGAATTCCACCATGTCTAATGCATAACTAATCCATCCATTCCTTCTTTTTTCAAATACTTTTTCGTGTAAATCTTTTGTCCATATTTTTTTCATAACTTTTGCATTTATTCTCCTATATATGTAACTTATCTTAAGAATTTTCTAAAATTCTACATTTCGAAGGCTTGTCTATTCTCTTTTGTTATTTTTTTAAAATATTTTCAATAAAATATGCGTTCGGAATATCTACTGTTCTCCAACTTATTGTTCAATAGAGCGTATCTATAAAATCGGTAATCGAAAAATTTAAACAATTTTATATTCATTCGATGTATGTATACGATGCACTACGTAGTTTGCGATTCCGTGAAGCTGGGTATCGCTGCATTTATCGGTGGCACGGGCGACGAAGAAATAGAGAACGTGATCCGGTCGATGAGCAGCCGCACGCAGATACCGTTCATTGAGACGCACTGGAAAACGTTCGACCGGCCATCCGACGAGTACGCCGTCAATCTCTATCCGGACCCGTCGCTACTGTCACAGGCAAGTAAACCCTCCAAAATAACAATAAATATTGTAATCGACCATGATATTATTGGTTATTGGTTACTAGAACCGTAGTTGTGCGCTCGTTACAGGCCATAAGAGACATAATACTCGACATGGACTGGGAGTCTTTCACGATCATCTACGAGAGCCCGGTGAGTCTGATCAGACTCAAAGATCTGTTGATGCACTTCGATTACGGGCAAAAGGCACCAGGCAAGTCGATAAAAATCATTCAGATGTCGCCTGCAGATGACTTTCGGTAAATTGATTATAACCTCATTTCTAAAAAAAAAAATACAATAAAGTACATTATTCGCTTCACAAATCAAACGCGATCATCATATCCACAGACCGATGTTCAAGGAGTTAAAGTTGTCCGGAGAAAAACACATCATTCTGGACTACGAGATCGAACACATCGTGCACATACTGGGACAAGCGGACGAGGTACACTTCATGGGAGATTACCAGAGTTTCGTCATCACGAATTTGGTGAGCAAGTGGAGAAATATATTATTAATATTGCCGATACGGAAAACACTGGCCAGCAAGAGATACGTCCTACGCCGTCGTTGCGATGACCTAACCGTGTCCGTTGATTTTTACAGGACGCTCACACGTTGACTTTTGAAGAGTTTCACAAGTCGATGGCCAACATAACGTTGATACGGATGGTCGATCCGGAAAGTCAGCACGTCAGAAACGCCGTCGACGAAATAGTGTTCAACGAGCAGAAAAACGGCCGGATCAGTGTCTTAACACCGAACACGATGAAAGTAAGAGCTAAGATATAAAATACCACGTCATGATGGTATAGCTATAATAATTGTATACTTTATATAACTATATAAGTGATGAATTTTCAATCAAATGTTCCGAAAACATAATGTACTTAGTGCTAGATATCGAACACTTGATATATTGTTACCTAGAGTGTTGCTGCTGGGTAGCTTCTCTCCTCATTCGCTCATATCATAATGTCTCTGCTCATTGTAAATATTATTACAGATTATATATATTCTAATAAACTTAAAAAAAAAAAAAACAAAAACATAGATAATTATATACGAGGGTTAGATTAAATCGAATGAAATTTATTTTTGGTCATTGGTCAAAATGCATATGATGCATGTATAAGAGCGCTCAAGACCTCATAAGAAAGGTATAAGATTATTGTTAGTTTCACAACATCGCTATGTAATTACACCCACACTGATTCTTCCTGGTAGTATAATTGAGCGCGAGAATTAAGTGATTCACTATTCATTAATTAAGGAGAAGAATCCTGCAGACAGCGAGTAGAGGAAATAGTTGGATATATTATTTAAAAATGAAATAAAGTGAACGGGTAGATTATGTAGGAATTTAAAAATTATTACTAGTTATGTTTTATGTATATGTATGTATATTTTTAAAGTACATATATAATTAATAAAATCGCACTTCATAAAATAAGTCAATAAAAAATGTTTTTATTGTGAATCGCTCAGAAATAAGGAATGTTCGTAGCGTAAAGCAATAATTTTTCAAAAAAATTAGTCATCAATATGTGGGTCATGTATACGTTGCACACAGGGTCACGATACACCTACTTTAAATAATTAAAGAAAATAGTTACAATACATAAATATATCAAGACATTTTTATTCAATCAATTTTATTCGATATGTATATAAGAGTATTTAAACATATGCAGACTTTTTTCTCCTCGGGTCCGACTTGGATTGTAAAAAAAATTACAGTAACCCAAAATGTGTTGTATGTCGACAAAGATGACAGACCACTGTCCTAGTGTTTTAAAGGAACACCGTTAATAGCGTGTAATACTTCCTAACAGCTGTTATCCTGGCGTGTGGCCAAAAATCATAACAGTATATTTTAATCAGTAAAAAATAAAAATGTTTTGTGGCTGGTTCTCCTAAAATAATACCAAAGTATTATAATAACATTAATATAAGAAAAATATTATATTGATATTATTAGAAATATTTAATAATTTCTAAAAAATCAATTTATTGTATATAATATTTTAATAGTACCTACTTTGCTATTATATTATTATGAGTAGGTATATAAAATGTTTTTTTCTTTTGCCTACTTGAAAACGCAGACCAAAACTGCGTTGATATACGATGCGGTCAACTTTTTTGCCGCATCGCTTCATGGTTTGGTGGCCACACAAACTATGGGCCCGACAAGGATTTCTTGCAACGACATAAAACCGTGGGTACACGGATACAGCCTTATCAACTACATGAGAGTGGTACGACTTTTAATCCTGAACCGACCTCACTTAGTCGCTCGGGTGGATGTTTTACTTCGATTGCAGTTTTTTTTGTTTTTTCGTTCCAGATGGAGTTGAACGGACTGACCGGGAAAATGCGATTCAATAACGTAACGGGTAATAGAAACTACTTCAAAGTGGACGTGGTCAAGGTGCATGAGAGCAAAAAGCACCGTTTGGGTTCCTGGGACCCGTTGGAGAGGATGACGCTAACCCGGTCTGCCTCGGAGATGTACTCCGAATTCACGCAGTCCATCACTAACAAGACGTTCATCGTTGTCGGGAAACTGGTGAGCATATTTTACGGTCCGACGACGTATTTTCAGTCTCAAGTCTTGCAGAGATGTGCTCAATATGAGGGATGTCATTTGTTTATTTGTGTGTAGATATATTTTCCAAGACTAAAAAAAATCTTCGCGTGTATAGTGGATTTTCACAAACATTGTTTGAAATCGATATCATTAGATTTGATTTTTCTGATCAATATACTACATATACTTTACACTAAAATTTAAATAAATCATTAAACGTTCTATTGTCTCATAGACGCACCGACGGGAAGAATATTTTTCACGTTAAAAAAAGTAAAATCTGACAATTATTTAATAGCAATGGCATTGTTCCTGAAAGTTTATTGAATCTTGAGTTCTATATTTCCACTCAAAAATAGTAATTTTCATAGCCGACCTATTAATAAAAATACTTTTTCACGTTAAAGTATTAAAATATGACCTGGATAATCCGGTTTTAGAAGTATAATAATATATTTTATAAATGTTACATATATTATATGTATAGCATATATCATGACATATTTTATGTAGTAACTTTATTGGTGTTTTCCATCGTGTATTTTAGAGATTAAACATAAAAATAAATATACTAATTTCAGTATATGGAAATAACGTACACTCCCTCCCATTAGCCATTTCAAAATAATTGTCAATTGTTGGACTTTATAAAGTTAGTGTTTCACACAATACCAATATGATTTGATACTGCAGGTCCAGCCGTATTTGATGAAATGCAACGCGACGGAAAAGGGAATAGACGAAGACGAGGAATGTTTCGAAGGATTCGCATACGAACTAGTTGCTGAAATGGCCAAGTACAATGGGTTCAAATTCAAGTTCACAACCAACGAAGATTACGGGTCGAAGAACCACAAGACTGGCAAGTGGAGCGGTATGATCGGAGAACTACAGTCTATGGTGAGCCACATTATGTTGCATCTCGCCTACATTATCGTTCGTAATCCCAATAAACGTAAAGACCAATCCACTCGTTTGCAGTTTGCATCGCAGTATTCTATGCATGCATTATGAAAATAAAACTAAATAAACGATCATTGAATCGTAATGATCATTGTCCGTTGAGTTATTATGTAATATATACCTATAACGTCACGCGTCATCTATATTTTATGTCCGATACCCCATGTACTTCCTAACTTACTTCCTAACTTCCTAACCCGTAGTATCTCTCTCTGTATATTTTAAATCCATAGATTGATTTTAAGGCAATGAAGCTATCTTTTACTCTTCTCTATTGTCCACTTTTCTTTTCATTCGCACATATGAGTCCCACCTTTACGTTATTTCCATCATTTGCTGAATGCTTTCGAATCTAGGTCTTCTTCTGTAATTTTTTCTTCCCGCGCTCCTTTTTCGACCGATTTTTACGATCTTTCGTGTATTATTATGTGGCCTATTCACTAATTTCATCTCTTAACGATACACTTTCCCGTAATAACCTTCCTACTGGTATTTTTTCTAGCGCTCTTTTATTGCGGTTCTCTGCGGTTCTGCCCTTCTATCTTTATTTAGCATTGTTCTATGCAATTTCCAACTAAAATCTTTGTTTGTCCTTCTGTCGAAGCTGTGCAAGTTTTGCACCCATTCGTAGTGCTATATTCTATGTGCTACCCACAACTGAGGTATACGTGGTATACATACGTGCTTAAATCGAAAAACGCTCGTGCAGTAGAAAGAACAATATTATTGTTTCCGATATCATACGTTACCGTGCGTGTGCGTGTGTTTTTTTTTTTCAGCGAGCCGATCTGGCTATATGCGACTTGACCATAACGTTCGACCGGAGGAGCGCGGTGGACTTCACGACGCCATTCATGACACTGGGTATCAGCATTCTGTACGCAAAACCGGAGAAGAAGAAGCCGCAGCTGTTCTGGTTCTTGAACCCGCTGTCGTTCAGCGTGTGGATGTACACGGCCACGGCGTACCTAGGCGTGTCCTTGTTCTTGTTCATGTTGGCCAGGTAAGTCCCGACAGCAGCGTGATAAGGTCACACAAAAGAAAAAACCGCCAGTGGGGTGGGCAACAACGGTGTCATTATTGTTCGCCATCGTGTACATAATATGATATAATTGTACAGTATAATATAATCCCATTCGCCGCTGCCGCCGCTAGAAGTGCTGTACATATTATATTAAAACATATTTTATTATATTATATATTTATGTATTTAGTATTATCAATGTATTGGCTAATGATTATGATGTTGTGCAGTGTTAACCTCTCGGAAAAGAACTCGAAAATACACCCAATAATATGGCACGCCCTGGCAACCAAATTATACTGTATGGGACAGAAAGACCCGTATAGTCAGTATGAACATCGTTTTATCTTATACTATTAATCGTCATTCGTTTAACAATCTATCCTACTAATCGAAATCGAGACAACGTACACTATCAAATTTTTAAACGGTAGCCTACTAAATATCAATCATTTTTTTGACAAATCATGTATAAATCATATTTAAATATTCAATAATAAAAACAAATATTATACAAGAAAAAATTTGTATTTAGTATATTCCTTTGACCATCAAGTCTGAAGTTATAATATTAGATTTATAATTTGAATACTCGTACATCATCACAATATTTTTATAATAATTTATTACTTATTTATTACTATATATGTGTAAAGAGTCAAAATGAATAAAGCCGTATTATTTTCATCACGTATAAAAAACTTATTATGAAAATCTTTTTTATATTTTTAGCAAAATATGTAAAAAATGTATCTCGATTCTCAATAAATCGGTGCCATATCTTATACGACACGACACTATAAAGGTCTCGTTTTAGAAGGTCACAGTATAATATACAGGTATAGGTAACATAATAAACTTGATTTTCAGTTGATGTGCCACATAATGTTCAACTATAATGTTATTATAATAACAAAATTGTATTGTATTTGGTTATCGTTTCACGAAGTATTTCAAAACGGCTAACGGCATTGAGCATAAAACGAATGGTCTTTCTGCCCCATGTTATAATATTGTAACATACTCCTCGTCCAGGTCATGCTCGCCAGGCAACTCTTCATTCCCGTCGCAGGATGGTTATTATTTTATCAGTTACCACCAATTTCCGAGTCGTTAAACTGGTGGCAGCTAGAACATAATCACTTTATGGTATTTTTATTATTATTATAAACGCGAGGTTTACGTGTGTTTAAATATTATTATTATTTCGCTTGATAGTATCATCGATATAGGCGCGGGTTGATTTGATTTGAGTTTTATTTTTCTACATAACACCACCGAGTACACACGCTAGTATTTCTGTAGAAAACTAACACCATATATACGCGTGTAAATACGTCCTATATGATTGAACATACAAACATATTATTGTACACGATATATTATGTGTACGTATAATTGTTAAATTGTACATTTATTATAATAATTATCATACCATTCCTGTGCGGTACGCCGTACACATAATACGCACATAATATCATGCGATTGTACAAATTTACTCGAAAATCTATGACACGCGGTGAACGTGTAAAATTCCGGAGGGCTCGTGGATGGACACATAAAATATATCGCAGGACGCCGCGTCTGAGGACGACCGTTGGCCTGCAGACCCCGTTGTGGAAATGTTTTCAGAATGACACCGTTCGAATGGGAGATCCCGCACCCGATCAAGCCCGGAGACGACACGCTGGAGAACTCGATGACGCTGCTCAACTGCCTGTGGTTTTCCATCGGTTCCGTTCTGTGCGCCGGATGCGAAATCTTGCCCAAGTGAGTGGAAATGACACGACCAGCGCTCGTGCCCCATATGTGTGTGTATGTGTGTATGTGTGTGTGTGTGTGCAGTGCTATTATAATATTATAGTCTCATGGTTTGCAGTAATAAAATATTTGTTTATAATAAAACATAATACATGTAGAACATCTCGATAAGTCAAAGTTCGGTCAAGCAGTCGTAAGAGTACATAAAAATAATTCTTCTTGGAATTTCTTTAAAATTTTATTCTATAGAATATAGATAACTCGAGGACTGCTGTTTTTTTATCAAATACAACATCGGACTTTGAGCTGTCGGGATCCCGCTGTGTGATTTGTATACGCGTTTGCTTTTATAAGTTTTCTTTCGTCACTCGCTGTAAATAACCGTTTATTGTAATATTATCATTGTAACGTCATAATTAGTGCGTACATGTGCGATGGTTCTCGGCCTTCTATATGACTACACTTTTTTTCATAATTCATAACACTATCAAAATCTATTTGTCTGTCTATATATACTATATATATATATATATATATATATATATATATATATCTGCGTGTGTCTGACGAGGAAAACAATATTTCAAATATTTAAAACCCTATGAATATAATATGTATGCAGATATATTTTATGATACATTATTTATTAGCCCTGACTTGTTCTGATATTCGAACGTATAAGTGCGTCATATAAGTCAAGATTTATTCCTATTCAGAATTATTTTCTACAGAAATTCGATTAGACATTAATCACTTCGCAATGTATCAGTACTCTAAACTTACTATGGTAGTAAAAAACGATACAATAATATGCTTTTCCTGTAAATCAATGTTACAAAACATTGACTATGTCTGTGATTAACTTTTCAATAGATTATTTATTAGAAAGAGCAAGTAGAAAAATGCTGCATATTATCCATTATCAACTGAAGAGTTCATTGAAGATAATGAGCATCTGCTCGAAAAAAGAGTGTCCCACTATTAAACGAACTTTCCAATAAATTATACATAAATTGTGTACATGAATTATTAGGCTATCGTAATTTTAATTCGGTACGTAAATAATCTGCTAAATAACACTTGAGTTAACAATAAAAAAAAAAAAAAAAACACTGCTATTATTCATCATACACAAATATGCTAAATTATAAGGACCGCGAAAAATCAGGCACATAGATAGACTGCGGCAAAATAAACACTGGCACCGTCCGAGAACCAACGCGATGGACGCAATTTTACACGTATTAACAATGTGCGCACAAACGTGTACATAAGACACGGGCACGAGAAAGTGCAATGCGTACTTGTGTAAAATGTATAATACCGATCCAGGGACTATAAGGTACACGGCGGCGGCGGCGGCGGCGTTATGGCGATGGCGATGACGATGTGTTGCCCACACGCTCGGACCGCACTCTACTATACTACCTATACTACGAGGCCGGTGGCATGCGGCAGCACTTGTTGAATGTTTATCATCTTTATCATCCGCGTTGATTGTTCGCAGAATCACACCCAACGAGTGGCACGACCCGCAGCCGTGGAAAGACGATAACAGCGAGCTTGAGACTAGGCTTAATGTGGCTAATCTGATTTGGTTCAGTTGCGGCACCATGTTGCAACAGGGTTCCGATATATCTCCTCAGTAAGACAACGCGAACCCAAGTGTATACTTATATCTATACGCTACGGTGCAGGTGTACTTAACCGAATTGAGTTTTCCGTACTCGAAACGGGCGCGTCTTTTCGTCTGGCAGGAGACTACTGTGCAGCGAATGAAACGGTGCCTGCAGGTTCCAGGCGGGGTTAACAAAAAAATAAAAATAAAAAATAACACTAAAACGGGCGATTATAAAATATAATATTCATTTGGTCGCTACGTTAAAAGTGTATTATTATTATTCGTAATAAATATTGTGCACATCAAATCGTTCTTTACACGCACAGAAACTCAGTCCGAAACGTACAATTCTCGAAAATCGGACTCCGTAACTGTTTTGAGTCGCAGTAACACAAAATAAATTTAATTAATTAATTAGCATATTCCGGGTTTCTGAAAAGAAAAAAGAATACATTTCTAGAAAAACAAAATTGTTGGTAATATCATACTATACTTAGCAGTTAGCACCCATTACCACTGACTATATACATAGAGAACTAAATAGATTCCATCACTCCGTTCAGAATCTAAAATCTAAAAGACGCGCCTGGTACGAAACGTCTACTTCAATATATTAGTGTTTCATCTTACGATTGAAATATTTTAACTAATACTATATATTACTGAACATCATTAACGACACAAATCGCATTCATCGCTGCTTGTATAATATATTTACACGTTACGTACTAAAAGTTTTCGTTTGCATTTATTTATAATATTATGTTCGTATATTATGTTACATGTATATTTTCATGTAAAGCATAATTTTTTTAGATTTAGAGTAATTTAACTATCTATAAAATCACACTCCCCCTCCTAGGAATTTAGATACTCAATGGATAGTATTTTAAGGAAATCAGGAGAGCTGGTTATGTGTAAGAGTGTGTTTTTTCATAGAAATATTATCTTTGACATAGTTTTAAAATAAAAATTTACATTATAAAACGTAATAATCGATATGTATCACATATATTATAATTTTCTAAATACCCACCAATTGAATAGAGGAAAAATCAAATATTTTCCTATACAAGCTTGAATAGACTTACTTTAAAAATGCTATCTTGTACAAACACTGCATGATAATACATGTATTTTAATTCTATATACGAACATAAATAACTTGTGAAATTGAAGAAATTTTACAGTTCACAGATTAGTTTCAAATCATATTTAAATCAATTTCCGATAAAAAGTGTCCAAGTGAATTTATACGGAAAGTATACGGAGAATTTATCAAGCAATTATTGTTTGGTTAAGATACTCAAAAATAATACAATTTTACTAGTAATACACACGGTGATGAAAAATCACTACAGTTGATACAATAGAAATATTATTCAAAATAAAAATAATTGTATAATAAAATATCTATGGTTTTAAAAATGTGTGTTAGTATCTAAAATCCCCGTTCGATTAAAAACACTTTTCAACGAATAAAACCTGGACATTTTCAACCGAAATTTTATTATCTGTAACTGCAACTGGCGCATAGTGATAGTAGTAGATATTAATTTCGTTGAAGTACTAACGTAACTACAATATAATACTTATATACATGCATGTACGAAAACAATATACCAAACATCAATCTCAATATTTATTAGTTATTATAAATGTTTAACTAACGTATCATGCATGTGACTTTATATTGAGCTAATAGCTACAGTCTACAACACACGACAACCTATATATTAATATGTGAGCTATATGTGTTCCGACTTAATGAATAATAAAATCATCGGCACCGCTAAACGTATACGCCATATCATAATAATATATACAAACAGTTATTGCACGATAACTGATAAATACCTAGGTCATTAGAAATTAAATCGATAAAAAACAATAACAAAGAGCGTATTTTATATCGTACATTTTATAGCATGATGTAAAGTAACAAATCCAGTTGATTATAGTATATTGTTATAATAAATAGTTTGTATTATATTAATTACATCTGATACCGAATAAAGTATAAAACTTTAAAGGGTGACTTTAATATATGATGATAATAATGTTACTTTTTACTAATTAATTTGTTTAATTTATAGAAAAAAATGAAATATTATATTTAAAAAATTGTCATCAACGTGTTGAATAATCTAATGTTTAAACCTACTAAACCAAATGTATTATGTAATTACTAATTACCTACTTTAAGATTTCACCGATTCCACGTCATACTACTCATACTACAAGTCCACTGTGGGTAGGTACTCATATTCGTATGTATATGGGTGAGCAATTTACTCACGGGCGTCCATTTGCAAGAGAGTTGAAGAAGTTAACACAAGGATACTCTCCCCATTATATTGAACACTTTGTACGATTTCCACTATGGAAGTATCATAATAGCATTATATGATTTTAAATACTATACAATTTAATCGTTACTACCTAATTAATATACCGTATACCTTAACGATCAGACTTTTACTCATCATCATTGTCTGAACGTACCTTAAATTTCCTCAATGATCACCAAACCAATGAAATAGACAGCTATTGACTTGACACTAATTAATTTCGGAGTCCTTTCGCACCATATCTATCTCCCGTTCCAATTTGTTTCATGGGCTGTATATCATACGTGATCACGAAGTTTTGCAATTGGATCGGTAATCGAAGACGCATAATATGGCTTCAGCCAACAAGGACAACTCGTTTGACCTTGAATTATAGTAAAAATTATCCATCCTAATCAGCTATTAATATTCACGATTCAGTGCCATTTTGCATATATAATATTATTATTGGTCAAAATACCTTACCGTTTAATTTGAAACCCTGATAAGTTCACTGCGGACGGACGCCCATGCAGATTATATATGACGTGACCACTAATACCGTATGAACGTTAATATCACACGATATTTCCTGTAATACACTTGTACCTATATAATATAGATTCATAAGCGCAAATTTCTTTTTGGGGGGAAAGGTTAGCACCCTCAACATCTAAAATACCCCCCCTCCCAATTGATATCACGATTAAAACAAAAAATAAAACTGTTATTAAGTAGGTAAGTACTTAAAATAATAATTTTTGAAAATCTATGAGGATTATATTTTTAACACAATAAATATCACATGTTTACATATAATGAATAAATTTGAATGAATAAATGCAAATTATAAAATTATATTGAAAAACGTTTTGGTCAATTCGATTAGTCTTTGTTATGCTATTTAATTGTTATTTTTTTTTTATTAACGAAGGCCCAGAGTCCAAAGAATATTATCGATATACATATTGTATTTAAAAAAATATATCCCTCCCCCTGATTAAAAATCTCAAATTGCGCCTATGTATTTCACGTGTTTGTAGATATCGATATATAGCATAATATTACATAATTTATAACAATCATTAATGGATAAGAATAATAGTACATAATAATGGTAATGAGTATTAATATTATTATGATGTGCGCACGCCGTTTTGGTATATCGTGACCGCTGTGCTGTGTGTAGGGCGGTGTCCACGCGTTTAGTCGCCGGGATGTGGTGGTTTTTCGCGCTGATCATGACCTCGTCGTACACTGCCAACCTGACCGCTTCCATTACCAGCGGACGTCTAGACACGCCGATCAAGAACGTTGACGATCTGTCCAAAGACTCGGACATCCAGTACGGCTGTTACGTGGAAGGGTCCACGGCCGCGTTTTTCCAGGTCTGCCCTGCACATCAATAACAATACCTTTGACTCGGAGGTGCCCAAAATTATTATGCCACAACCCATTTTAGAAAAGTTGGCATCTCACAATAATATATCAATGACCTTTTTTTTTTACTTTTTTTTGCTGTTTCGTGGATCAGTTACGACAAACATTTAAAAAAGTTAATTTTAATTTAATGTGGTCTCATCGTGTTAACACGGTCACATAAACTCGATACAATAATAAACTCGCAATTGTCACACTCCACTCGAAGATAGCGATTTATGATAAACCGAATTTGAACATCAACGAAAAAGAAAAAAAAGATAGAAAAACGGAATTTTAGAAATATATTTTCAAATAATTTACTATTCAAAAATATAACGTGACACACGAAAAGAATAATTGCGATTCACTTTTGGGTCGTGGCTTACAGTTTGGGAATCTTTGACATATACAATTAATATCTGTACGAAAATTAACAGTGCCTGTATGAGAGTAATTAGTACAAATAAGTACCTACAATAATTCGTACATTATTTCGAGAAAACTTAATATAATAATATCTATTATATAAATCATTATATTCGATATTTGTACTTTGAGTAATATTTAATAATTGGATCTTGGAACATAATGGGTTTTTCTAGAAGCTTCAAACCTATAACAAGTTCAATCATTAAATTCATTTTGGACAGTATTTATTTGGACATTTCTATTTTTCACTTAATTTATTAGTTATTCCTTTTGGTCCGTATTCAATACGTTTTGATCCTTATCACTCAAGACTTATCTTTCCCTTTGAGCAACATTTTTTTGACCCTCATACTTTTTTACTGGATATATTATTAATATTATTGGTATTTTTCTCCATCGTGATATCATTTTTTTATCACTACCATCCCTCGTCACCTTCGGGTCTTGTTTGTACATCTGCAGGTACATAATTATTATAGCTATATTATACATTTGGTTGTACACACATATATTCTTATCCAACCCGACTAGCAATTGTTTACAAAAGACCTTATAGATCTTCTATGGTTTCGTCGAACTGCCAGACTGTATAATACAGTGCTCCTTAAGCTTTTGTGTAATACGGTCCCCCAAATTTATTGTAAATCCCTCAAGTCCCTTAAGTGTAGACCTTTTTTACAATCAGAATTAATGAAATAATATGGAATCAATTTTCTTAGCTCTCTACTAAAATAAACTGTTGTACATAAGTGTTTTAATAATACATAATATTGTTACATAATATATTATAACATATAATATTAACCGCCAACGCGTTTTTTGTACATAGAGGTCCAACTTAAGCCTGTACCAGAGGATGTGGAGCGTGATGGAGTCGTCAAACCCGACGGTGTTCACGAAAAGCAACCAAGAAGGGGTGGACCGCGTGCTGAAGGGCAAGGGCCGGTACGCATTTCTGATGGAATCGTCGAGCATCGAATACCAGATGGAACGCAACTGTAACCTGATGCAAATCGGCAACACGTTGGACTCGAAGGGATACGGCATAGCGATGCCGATGAGTGAGTACGCATTCGTATAATATTGGTCGAAACAATTTTCGACGAAAAATCATGCGGGTCCTCCAGGCGTAAAAACGGTTTCCGCGTTGGATTTTTTTCAATCTTCGTCCATATCATTATGTCCTCAATGTCCACCCCTATGGACAACTATACGTTGACGTGAAAAAAACACGTGAAAATGTCCCGAAATGCTTATAACTTCTATTGCCAACACACCTTCAGAAATATAAACCGATCAGTTACACCGATCAATTTCACTCAGAACCATTTTTTCTTTTTTTCGAGAGTAATGAACATTTTTATATTTATTAATACCCAACACGTGTAAGACTTGTAACTCTCAATGAAAAACTGAGAACAAAATATATGACCCAAGTGACCAAGTGGCTAAAAAAGTTTCCGATCCCTGCAATAAAACATAAGACCATCATCGGTAATTTTCTAAAACAGCAACGCCGCCGGACTGAGAAAAATGAAATCTAGTTTGGAATACTCTGTTTATTACCGAAAAATATTAATTAAATGAAAAAAAAATTGCATATTAAATGCGTCTAAAAACATCAGCACTTTTTAAATTGTCTATTAATAAAAATAAAACATCCAAAACAGTTTTGAAACATTTAATATTTTTTCGATTGTTTTTTTTTTTTTATATATATCAGATTACAACTACTTTGAGGTAGTATCTATTACAATGAATTTTCTGCAATGATAACGCCGAAAAAGTAAAAGATCTGCATGGACATTGTGAGACGGCGCAAAGAGTTTGCAATTTAACACCATGCATGCGTTGCGTACCATTTCATATATTTTTCCGGTTTATATTATTTAGTTCAGTCGGGCACAGTGGGACGCATAACATACTGAGTATGTAGATAAGAATTAATAAAAACATCTTTCATAAACTATTCGTTCCGGAGTCCAGGCCGGGCATAATGCTGAAAATTAAATGGTCACCTATAAAAAAAAATTACAATATATATATATATATATATATATATAATATAACGAGTGTCGTCGATAAAGTGTTTTATTTTTTTTTTTAAATTTTCTTAGATTCACCTTATCGTACACTGATCAGCGAATCGGTGTTGAGATTGCAAGAATCCGGATTCATGAGAGAACTTAAAGACAAATGGTGGAAAGGAGTTAACAAATGTGAGGTGGGCAGACATTTCTCTACATAGTTATTCATAGATAATTACACATTTACCATCAATAATAATTTATGTCCCACCATGTCATATCATGTTTTTCTCCTACAGGAAGAAGAGGAAGGCGAAGAACTAGGTTTTACCAAAATCGGCGGCGTTTTCGTAGTACTCGTCCTCGGGTGTCTAATAGCTTTCGTGTTTTCAATTTTGGAATTTTTGTGGAACATACGAAAGGTGGCCATCGAGGAAGAGGTTAGTGGTTGTATCAGCCCGAGTAAACGGGTGATATATTTCAACCGAATGATGATTTTCTTGAAATAAATTTTTTCTACTCGCGATTCTACAAAAAAAAATAATAATAATAATAATTAAAAAGTTCTAACTAAAAAAATTCAATAAAAACATGAAAGCATAATGTTAATTGTGTTCAGCGAGTGCTTACATTTATTTTGTTAAAACAAGTCGATTACTACATAATATATCACCGTATTTGTATATACATACCTTCCTGAGATCCAACTAGGATAGTGTTCGGTAGTTTTATGAGTCCAATTTCAATATTAATGGACGTTATGTGTGCCCTGCCTAGCTACAAATATGTGTTTTATTGTAGACCCGATGTCATTAAAATGGAAATTCGTTATCTTAATTGATTATTTCTTAACGTTATTTGAGTAAACTTAAGCTTTCGATAACACGTTATGGTCCAATGATTTATAATTATACTATACTGTTGTTCATTTTTTCAAATGCTAAATCACCTATGAATAAAAAAAAAATGTTCGTATCACTTGCAAAACTTAATGTCTACAATATATATTAAACTAATGAATGCATTCATAATTAGAAACTTTGAAAATATTTCATTTATTCATTTGTATATTTTTAATATATTAGATATGTGGATACGATAATCACTATAACTTACTAAATTATTATAAATTTCCCATTTTAAGGGACATTGGGCTTTTACTTATATACGGAACAACACAAAAAACAGCTGTTTTAGAAACTTTCATTCGAAATAATTTTGTTAAGTTAAAATAAAATAGAAAATGTTAAACCATGATTTTATATTTTTCAATTTTGTGAACTATGAAACTATTTGATAGTAATGATACATTTTCAATTCAAAGTTGGTAACATTAACTCCGTATTTATATCCATTGAGATAAATATTAATAAATACGTTAGAGACTATACGTTATGGTAGATAATATATTATGATAAACATTTCCAAACATATGTTATTGACCCCAAATATCACTCTAGTTTAATAGATTATACTTACAGAAGCATAATATAAAAATAATGATGGGCACAAGTGGGATTTGACACAACGTCCATTGTATACAGTGAATATCGGATAAGTCACGATAAAAAAATTAAAATTAACTCGGGCACTATAATGGACATTGAGTCTCACGTGCCGATTTAATCCAGTTCTTACCTTACCTATACGTCCTATAGCATTGAAATCCAAGAATCATTTTTTGGACCATTGTTCCTAATAAAGTGATTCATTAAAATTTAATTAAATAAAAAAATTTACTTAATTTTGTTTTAAGACGAGCAATACATATAAATAATAAAGACATCATACACAATAGTATGTTTAAAGTACGATTATATTAAAATAAATAGGTAGGTTTTCGGCATATCTATACTTCTATAGACAATATTAAATCGAAATTTGATCTATTTGAAAATAGATCGAAACAGTTGTTCTGATCTATTGTTATCTAACTATGGTTTTCGAATATGTGGCGAAAGGATGATAGTAGAAATTAATTCATTTCATCTTTTTGTGTGGTTTTTTTTTTATGTCTTCCCGGCAAACGTTAAATCCTCAAGTTTTTTATTTCATTACATATTGTTGCAGATAACGCCGAAAGAAGCGTTGATTTTAGAGTGGAAATTCGCGATGAAATGTGATGGCGGTGTCAAACCGTTGAGGCGGCGGCACAACGCATCAGCTGAATGCGTATCAAATAATTCCGGCACGAGCTGATCACATGCAATCAAGTAACTGTAGGCGACTGCTGACTGAAGAGTTGATAAACTGTTTTTCCTAACGAATAAAAAAAAAGAGTAAACATTTTTTTCATAATAAGAGTATCGAGTATCACCTATTAAGTTTCGACGAGTTAACCAGCGGCGGTAAAACGAATGACAGTGTGCTAATGCGGTATCGAATACAGAATATCAAACTAAATACGGTTAAATTTCCTATTGATCGTATTAGATTTGTTTGTTTTTTTTTTTTTTAATTCGACACTATTATTGTTATCAACTGTTAGTAACAATAAAAACCCCATACCCTAAAATATTTTTGTAAGTATAATTTTATGAGCTTAAAGCTAGTTTTAATTTTATTTATTAATTTTAAAAGCCTGAAAAAATCTCATAAATCATCTTATTCCAAAAAACCGTTTTAAAATATTCATATATTTCAGTTATAAACTAGTGTTTCGAAATACACCCAATAATTGTTACAAAGATTGTAACAAGTAACTGTAGAATACATAATAAAACCATATACCTAATTAAAAAATTATTTATTATTAAAGTAATTTTTTTATGTAACTAAGCATTAAAAAACATTATTTAAAATCAGTTTGTTAATAACATAATAAGTACAATTTTCACATCACATATATAAAATATTGATAAGTTTCTGTAGAACAATACTAGAAACCAGTTTCTTAATTCGGTCTCACATGTGAAAATTACCTTAAAAATAATAAAATTAAAATAAATGTTGCCAGTTGATAATTTTTTTTCATTCTATGAACAGTTTTTTATAAGAAAAATGTGGTACAATCTTCATCAACCTAATAATTTAACATTTTAACTTATGAATGAATTAATGACAATGACATGAATATCTATTAATTTATTAATTAATATATATTTATATTAAAGTCAAAATAAAGGGACATGCTAGATACAAAATGTTAACTATATGCTAGGAGAGAAGGAAATAGGACAGAAGGAAACTTTAATAATAGTTTAAAAAAATGTATTAATTCTTGTAAAAAGTATTTTTTTTTTTTTAATTTTGATTACATACAATGTTTAAATCACAAAACTAAGTCATATTTAAACATACACAATTAAAAAAATCTATAAAAATAAATATATATAGTATATTATATATAATACCTATCATGCACATTGTATAGTAAATACATTAAATTTGTTTTTGAGCTTAAGGTAATTATGATCAAATACTTGAGCACCGTTTTGAAAGTGATAAACTTATTTGTTCAAACATTAAAAAAAAAAAAAAATACATTACTTACATAAAACACAAGTATATGTACAATAAATACACAAATACAAAGAAGTATACATTAAAACTATAAAAGAATATATACCATGGTAACTTTAACAATACTGAGTATAAAACCAAGTAAACAATGTATGGTAAAAAATGTTTTTAGTAGAAATGGAATTAATAAACATATAATCAATGAATGATTGTGAACAATGAAGTATAGGATAAGAAAATCATGGGCAAGAATGTCTTGGGAAAAAGTTGAAAACAACAACACTATTATACAAATCTTAAATACTAACAAAAAAGGTAATAAAATAGTTGATTTAAAAAAAATTTAAAATTGAGTTTTGAAAAAGAATTATTATAATAATATAATAAAGCTATCGATACTGGCGACTTAAAATTGAAACAATATTCTTTGAGTTTCGAAAAGAGTTTACCAGATACCGATAAGCAGTTGAACGCTACCTAGGCGCAGATGATAGACTTAAAATTGAAGTTTTGTTTTTTCTGGTTGGTTGTACAGACATCGGTGGTGATGGATAGGTATGATCAATTGATGACATTTCCTAAAATTAAATAAATTAAATATAATTTATAGTAAATAACTAAAATTATAAAATTTAGATCTAAGTACATTAAATTTTGTAACACAATCATAATTGATAAATAACTAAAATATTGAGTGAAAACAAATAAATAAAAAACTTTCATTAAAGCAAAAGTATAAACCATCAGAATACATAAATATAACATAAACATGTTTACATAAAAATAGTGTTACGCAAACACAGGGATAAAATCAATGGAAAAAAATTGGTTATAAAAAACATACTACAAACCCCAACTAAATTTTATAGCTAGCCAACAATGAACAGATAATAATTATTTCAATGATTAAATCATATAATTAATTTAGTTAAAATCATATTATCCAACATCTAAATGTATATAAATATAGAAAATTGGATTCTCATGAATTGCAGGTGTCTCTACAATTTAAATAGACTATAATAACTCAATAAATGACACTAGAAAATCAATAAAATTCATATTTAAGTAATAGAAAAGTATATTAGAACATTACATCAAAACATTAGAACTCATTTTATTGATAAAATATTAAAAATCTAAACTCATTTATCAGAATTATGTCAAATATCAATATATATTATCATGTTTTAATAACAAAAAGTCGATGAACATTTTTGAGATTAAAAAAGTTAATATTATTACTATTCGATATTTTAAACTATAATTCTAGTATTTTAGTAACTATAATAGGTTCATTCTGAAACTTTTATATAAAAAAAGTACACAATAATATTGGGTACGGTTACTTATTTCACCCATGCTGATTAATTAAAACCTAGCTCAAGAACAATGTACATGCATAAATTTGCCAAATATTTCTTTACCACAAATGAATATTTACAGGTTAGTTGCCACAGTAAGCAATTTAAACGAACAAAGCAAAATTGTCAAGTACCTTATTTATATTATTGAGATCCAATAAGGTAAGAATTTAAATTATTTATTTTTATTTTTTATATCTATTTAAAGCAAAAAGACTACACATGTTATCTTCTTCAAATGGCAGCTGACTGAAAATTTAACTAAAAAGAGATTCGCAATTTAGAATTTTGTTTGATGTATTTCTTGATTTTCAATAGTGAACAACTACTAGAAGAACGTCTATAGTTATGCTCATTTAATAGGCTCACATTAAGGTTGGTACATGATGCTAAGTGCATATTAGCCAATTGAGTAGATGGTGTGAGGGCATGCGTTCCTGGTCCATTATGAGTTAAACTGAGTACTGGACTCATCATCGTAGATACAGCACGTTTCAATTTGCTAGGAGTTTTATTAAAGCTCAAGGCTCGTCCGACTTTAATACGCGTCCTACTAGCAAACCTAAAACAAATAATTAAGTATTAGTATTCATGAAATCAATTTGCAGACTTGGTAGTTTTAATTTACTTGAAAGCTTTTCCAAGTGTACCGGTAGTAATTTCACTTGTATCTATGTCCAATTGCTGAGAATCCAATGAAACTAAAATATTACCCTAGGTATAAAAATACACTTATAAGTAATTGTATTCACATAATTTTGAATTATTTATACTGAATTACTTACAGAACACACAGTGTTGGCCACCTGTTGTGATATATTTTTCAAGAATATATTTTTATTATTAGTGCTGCAATTACTTCCAGTAAGAGTAAACGTATACAATCGTTCTTTAAAGTCATGATTGTCAATAATCATTAATGAAAATGTATTACGACAGTCTAAAATGAAAAAAAATAATGTGATATTCAATTTATAATCAGTTATAAGCATATAATATTTAAACATGTTTATAATAATTAATTACATAATTATATTTATATAATATGTTAAGTCGTATGGTATATTATATTATTTTATATTCTATTGAAAAAGACAATGTATATTTTGCAATCTGCAATCTGCATCAGAATATGGGAGAAAAATTTTGTGATAGGGATATCACATATCAGAAATTTCTTTTACGGATTTACTACAACATATAACTATGTTAAGCTATGGCAACTAAATACATCATGTTATTAAAAACTTGTATTTACACTTTAATTCACCTTCAGTCTCTTTAATATCAATAACTTGTTTGATTATATTTAATGGCATCAATTTGATATGTTTATACGATTTGCCACCACCATTTAATTTGTGCGAACCAGAATTCGGTTCTTTTGGACTTTTTCCATTAAATGATTTTCTTTTTTTACAGACCTAAACAACAAACATTTTTATATTATTTATTTTTGGTTTGTATAGTTATTTTATTATTTGTATGCATAATAATAAACACAAGACTCTTACTTCGACGACATCTGAAAAAACAAATATTGTTAGATGATCACCGCGACCACTTAAATTATCACTGAGTTCGATAACATCACATTTCGTAATAAAACTTCGATGAGAAGAAACTAAATGAGGCTAAAAATAAAAATAAAGTAACACAATTTAATCAGTACTAAACAATTTATCTTATAATGGTAATACTTACTGGACAGTTGTCAATATCATTAAATATATCAAATAATACAACTTGGCCTTCTGTCCTCCTCTTGTCTTCATTGATGTGAGTCATTACTTCACGTATACTTGCTAATGCTGATACAAGTGCTTGGTGATCAGGATTGTTTTTATCCGAATGTTTCAATATATCTGCACAAAAACATTCAATATCCAAAATTAACCAAAAATTAAGGTAAACAATTTAAAAAAATGTACAAGGCATACCATTCAGCAACAGACTAATACTGGGTAATCGTTGCACAGGTCGAATGAGAAGCTCTTGAAGACTCTGTCTGCAACACTCAGGCCTTGTCTGACCAACCTTAAGGAATGCATGAAAACGAGGTTTCGCCTGATCACACTGCAAGAGCATCTCTCGTGTTGTTTCAAAAAAGTTGACAAATGGTGGATAAGCTTTTACTAATTCACTGGACTGCAAGATTATTAAAAATAAAAATGAATGCAATATTATTTAAATAACCAATATTTGTGGGCAAGTATAATTACATATTTGAGAAAGACGCTGCCTATACTACTATCTTCTTGCCACGATGTAGCAAGACATTTGAGCTCTTCTAACATATCACGATGTACTTGATAAATTGGTAAAACATTTCCAAAAATTATTTTAATTTCTGTATTATTAAGTAAATAATCTTCTTTATCTACCATATTTTCTAATGGTTCTTTATACACCTATCAAAAAGAAGAACCAATTGATGTTAAATAAAAACAAGAGAATATTCTTTCAATAATTATTAACAATTAACAAATGACTATTTTTATTAATACTCAATATTTATGTATGAAAAATAATACATTTTTACTATAAATAAAACAAAGTATAGTTTTAAATGTTCTTTTAACTAAAAAAAAAAATTAATAAATTATTAAAAACATATCATCTAAGGAAACTACCATAAAAATTACTTACAGTTATTATTGTATTTAAAACGCCAACATAATTCATCTCAGTCTGTAGTAATTCAGAGAAAACTTGATATCTTGGACTGAATGGTTTATCTTTGATTATTAATTCAGGATCTAAAAGAAATAAAATAAAATACAATATGATTTCATTATTATCTTCATTGTTAAACAAACCTTTAGGGTGTTTAAAAGGTGATGGATGATCAGGACTGCTGGTGAAGTTCAAAAACGACCCACATGATAGCCGTAAGTTATCAAGGGTATTGGTAGCAGATGACCGACGTTTTGATGGCCCAGAACTATTAGTTGGCGATGTTTCACCAGTAATGGTTGCTGGAGTTGGACTAGGCCTTAATAATGAACCTATACGATCTAACTGTCTTTTTCTTTTGCGTGCCCGAGAAGAAGAACTTAATGTCAATGTAGATGACATTGCACGTACTGATGTTGGAGTATTAGATACATTTAACTAAAAATATTACATAAGTAAAGGATGGTTAACTGCCATGTTATAGAAAAATACAATACTTACATTAGTTAATAAATATTCTTTCGTTAAGGCACAGCTTTGATATTGTACAGATGTCCAAAACCATGCTTCTTTTACAATTTCAGCACTATTTTTTTTTGCAGGAGGAATTGAATCAATTGAAGATTCATTAACAACCTAAAGTAGAGAATTTCAAAAACCCTTACAGTAATGCGTAAACATGGTATAAGTAAATAACACAGTTAATGTTTATTTAGTGAAGAGGACGCCACACACAGCATTTGAACTACTGAATGCAAATTTGCTATGTTGTACATTTGGAAGACGAAGACAACATATGCAGGTGTAGCGTTCTCTTAAGTAAAAAATGTATGTTTTATAACACGTTCAATATCACCATGTACGGAATAGTATTATATTTTCTGTTTACTATGTACAATACAAAATCAAGCAACCACAGTTACTGTCAACCCATGCTACCTTAATTGTATCCGTTGTCATTTGTTTCAAATTAATTTTACGGGCAATAATTGAGGATATAGGTTTATTTTTAAAATTTATTATTTACAGACTACAACGACTACATATAATTAAAAGGTTTATTAATTTAGTATTTAATTTATACATAAAAATATTAAATAGTTAACTAACATAATTACTTTGAATAAATAAAAATATAGAATTTTCAGTCTTAGTTAATAATTAATAATATCTGGTAAATATTTTACTATAGTATTTATAATCAATGTTATTACTTTATTTTATTTAGAAAGAAAAATTTGAAATAAAAATAAATATGTCATTAAAGTATTCAATTTTTCTTTGTGATTAAAAAAAATACTTAATACATAAAGAAACATAGGTCACATAAGTACATATAGGTCTCATTTTAAATCCTAAAAATACCTACAGGTATTTTTTGGGTAAGATTTAAAATTTGAATGATTATATACAAAAAAAAACTTGGAATGTATTTATACATATGTAATAAAAAATTAAATATTATATCTTCATTTTAATTTTCTTTTTAAAACAAATTAATTTATATTTATATTTATATATTTATATTTTGTTTGGAATCTAAGTACACCATTTAACTGTTATGAACAATAAAATATAAGAAACAAGCAACCCGAACAGAGAGCAGTTCTAATTTCATAATATTAACACAAACGTGTACACCTCAGGTGCCAAAAATGTAACGATACTGACATTGAACGTGTTATACAACAATTTAGATAAAGAATGAAAGTTTATACATTGAAATATTTAATATATTATGTGTGTATAAAATGTTTTTCTTTTCACATAACATTTAAAGGTTGATTTTGTATGTACATTTTTAATGGACATTATAACATAAATCAATAAAATTTATATAAGAGGATAATAGGGACTTGAATTGTATGTTTTTATTTATCAATTAATTTAAGCTTACATTCAAAAACTTAGATTTTTAACATTTATTTTATTTATTAAATAAAAACTTGCGAGTAAATAAAAAATACATTAAAAATTCCATAAATCAATGAAAGCTAACCATGCATCAAATTAATTTATATTTTTGGTAAGTAAAATATGATTTATTACATCAAAATATGACTTTCAATAAATATACTTGACCAAATATCCATTAAAATATATAATAGTTTTAAAATAACAAATAATATACATTATGCCAAAAATAGAAGAAAAACTTTTCTCATGATTGTGTTGTTATAGATATTAATTTAGTATACACCAAATAATGTCAAGTGTAAGGAAAAAATTACACTGGCATTATCATTTATGTACTTTAAAATTTAAAACCAGAATATGACTTCCAACAAAAAAAATTTAAAAATATAAAGTACTTAATCAAAATTTATTTTGAAATAAAATACTTATCTTGGTAATTTTACCAATACTTATAAGCTCAAATTATAAAGCACCAACCAAGCAAACACATTCACACACAAATAGTAAATGTTATAATTTAGTATATAAGTACATATAACTTTATTGATTTAAAAGTAGATAATCTTGTACCAACATTTGGATGCTGTCAAATAATTAAGTATATCATTACTTAAACTTCAAAAAATATTTACAAAAGACCATAAAAAAAGAAAAGTTAAAATATAAATTTATCATGCATACCATATGAAATAAATAAATGTATATATTTATGGTTAATTGCTATTATAAATCTTATTATTGAATTATTAACCAAACTAAAAATAAATATTGTTAATGATTAAAATTAAGCGTTTTTTGTAGCAGATGCAATATAAAGCTTTTATTTAGTGATTAATTAAGTTATAAAAGGTGATATGGCAATATAATTATACTTTTACATAATGAATCACATAATTTAAATGTAAATAGAAATGCATAATGAAATATCATCCATGATGGATCCATACATATTTTTTTTTATTGGTTAGATCTTTATTTTAATAAGGAATATTCAAGTTATCATTTAAAGCAATAGAACATTATTTGTGTATAAGTATAAGATAATAATAAAAAATGAATAAAATGAAGTATTGCTTTATAATTAATTGATATTTACATACAATTCAATTGCAGTGTATTATAATTTATTTTGAACTTTCATTTACTTGTTTTTAGAAAACATTGCAATGTAATCTGTTATCTCAGCATATCTTAATCATAATATAACAATAATAATTTTTTAATTTCATACAGTACAATATACTATTTGGCATTGTGAACCTACTCAAAATATGTATTAATTTCAAATATTACTATATTGGAATAAAATAAAATAATTTCCTAATTAATTGATTTGAAAAAAAAAAAATGAAATATTTAAATAGTAACAAATAATATTTAAGTTCATGGATTCAAAATATGGTTAGAGTTAACTTAACACTCATTAAATTTAAATGTATAAACTATATTGCTAATTAAGTATGAAAGAATGCTGTGACTACAGAATCCCTTAATAATTAACATCAATAAATCAAAAAATATGTACCAAAGTTTGATCTGTTTGATCCAAACGTGCTGACATAGGATTAGGGTGTTTAAACAAAAACTCGTCGCATTCTTGTTCTATAAATTGAAGGCGTATCTTCTTGGTGTCATGCGAGATATTTCCATTGTCTATCATACTAAGTGTCCTTTTGAACCCCCCATTTCGTGTATTAGGACTTATGAACGACATATCATCTTTATCAAGTGCTTGAATTAAATTTTTAGGTGCTAAAACACCTCGTAAACATGGTGTAGTATTCGAATCTCGATCACCCAAAGGACTAGAAATGCACGTATAACCTTCCTTTGTAACCTAACATGCAAACAAAAAAACAACACCAACAAACATAAAAGTTAATTAATTTAGCCACATCCTGTAAAATTTTAAAAAATAAGCAAACAATTGTTAGTATATCCCATTTTGTTTATCTTATGAATACATGTAATGTATGCAAACAATTTAAGGTTAGTGGTCTTGTGCACAGCTAAAGCAATATCAATTCAAGAAATACAAGATTTAACATATTTTGGTCAAATTAAAGCCTCATTATCATTTAACATAAAAATTTCTTGCTAGACAAATTTATATTCTACTCCCACATTCTGTTGTTGGCATAAGGTGATTTTAGACATCATAAATAATGAGTACATAGCAATTTAAATAATTCTTTCTAGCCATTATTTTGTTTCTTCTTTTTACTTAAAACATAATCCCTCATAATTCATTGTCAAAATAAAAAATAAAATAAATATTTACCAGATGAGTACATTCTGTATCATTTTCATCATTTATTGGTGTACCTCCATTTTGCAACAGAACATCAACCATATGCGATCTCTCTTCTTCTGTAAACCCTGAAAAACATATTTTGGCTCCATGGAATGGTTTTAACTTATGTTCTGAAAACTAAAAGAACAATTTGAAAAATATTACATTACAATACCCAATAAACATTTACAAAAAAAAAAAGTATTAACTTACAAATGATGAATGAATTGCATTAAACTCCGTTTCATTGCGTCTCTCCCAGGCTGCATGAAGCCATGATGATCCAACAACTGGAATCTCATGTAAATATGCATACTGGGATTTAGCACTACACGCATAGCCAGATACTAAATGAGTAGTTTTGTGATTAATATTTTCTCGAAAACTACCACCCATCCAACGTATTAAACTCAATATTCGAGCCTATAGTATAACACAAAGGTATATAATTATTGAATAAAATAATTAATTAAATTAAACATGAACATGTTAATATACCATTTCATCCCTCTTTTGAATTCCTGTGACACTGACAATAGCACCAACAAGTGCATTACAATAACGATGTCTATTAACTCCTTGCAAACCATTAGGGTTTTCTGCTAATTCCAATAAAGCTGGACGCCCAAGAATTCTAAACTCATTAAGATAAATAAATTATGAATTAAAATCAATTTTTTATGATTTTTCATTACAAAATAATGCAATATATTTTTATAACATACATATAAATTTAACCAAAATTAAGATAAAATAGAAGAAAAATTAAGACCTAAAAAATACCCAGAAGTCTTTTACAATATAGACCCATAGACATATTTAATATGAACATACCTGAAACATGGTCTTTTAACTGCAAGTTCCTCAAACAGGGGAGTGACCAGAATATCGTTTTTTTCCAACAAATTTACATCTGATAAATTTTCTAAATATTTAATAGAAACATTCAATTTCTGAAAATAATTAAAGTATAATTAAAGGTTAATTTATTATAATTTACATTAAAAAATATATTAATAATGACCTTGATAGCCAATAATACATCTGAATCAGAAGAATAAGTTTTTTCCAAAAAAATATTAAAATTTAATGAATCCGATTCCAGACTTGAAATACCTGAAAAAATTATAAAATTAATTGAACTATCAAACAAAATTTACATTCATCAAAATTAAAATTGTTCAACAATGTTTAAAACAAATAACACGAAAAATAAAACAATTGCAATCATAGTAAATATCTCAAAAATATAGATGGACAAAATTGTGAAATTTAGAGGTCTATGAACTGATGAATAAAACAAAAACCATTATAATATTTTAAACAATAGGTTGACCACCTACCTACATAATTTAAAAATATTTTAATTATGATTAAAATTATTAACCTTTTATTAATACCATTGCTTTGCCTTAATTATACCTAATTGTAAAATGGATTTTGTTAAGTTCACCTAATAAATATTACATGAAAAAAAAATTAACTTATTATTGTTCATTAATTCATAATGTAGGAACATATTATTATGTACCTCATTGGAATCAAACATGAATTATCTTAAAATACTGGAAATTTTTGATTTATTTTTAACATTTTACTTAATCATGAATTTTTATCACAAAATATACTTAATCTATTACCTCAATATCAAGCAAACCCAAATTGAACAATTTATAATATGTAAATTATGTAGTAACAGCCATATACAAAAATAATAACAACTATTAAAAATTTTTAAAAGGAACTAACTGTTAATAAGCTATTCTTATTACCTAATTAAGAATGAACAGATGTCAACTAAAGGTAGGTATGTTATATATTATTTTTAATAAAAATTAATGGAGACATTTAAAGTATGTATTGAAAAATAATACCTTTTTAATAAATAGTTTAAAATTAGAAACAATTGGAACTAAATCAAATAGTAAGAGAAAATGAAAAGTCAACATTTTTACTACACTTTCTACTCCACTCTATTAGTAGGTACTTTTTATAATTCATTGAACACTAATACATTCTTCTATGGTTATTATTTGATTCAAATTGAAATAAAAATACAATTTCTAAATTTAAAAATTTAAATTATAATAAAAATGAGTTTGTTGCAAATGCATTAATGCATTAATATAATTCAAATAATGTCAAATATGAATAATTTATTTTGAAAGTTAATAAGTTACAAATAATTACAGTTATTTAGATTAATATTATTTTTTACATTAAGATTTTCTATAAAGTTGATGATAAAAGTAAATGGAAAATTGGATAGCAAATATTGTAATAGTCAGATCATGTTTTAATAACATGTGATGCAATATAAATTAATGAATGACTCAAAATACTTACTTCATATTTTTCAAATGTTTTACACCATAATAAATAATATTTAAAATTCAAATAGGTACTAAAAAAAAACAAATGTGTATAAGAAAATTCTAGAAGTAAGTCGATCATTAAAATATTCAGAATAAATATTTAGTCTAGAGAATAATGATTTATATTATACCTAAAGATTAAATATGAACATGAATTCATTTACACAACTAACAAGAACTAATTATTATCAATAGTTTAATAATATTATGTTTAGCATTTATCAATATTTATACATAAACCTTTATATAAATCAGTGATTTCAGTTATTCATGATTATTTTGTCTTAGTTATACTAGTACATATATCAAGGTGTAAATAAATATTAATTACTTATGTAGGTAGTATAGATATACAATAAAGTTTAAGATCTAACTCTAAAATACAAAACTGTACTACAGTAAGAACCAAAATAATTTTCGAAGTTTGAACAAAATAAAATATTATGTAATTACAATATCAAAAATATTCAGATACCTACATTTTTAAGTACCTAACTAATCTAGTACTCAAGACTAAAAGAAATATACCATAGTTTAATTTAACATGTCATTAATGTTTGAGGTTGATAATTAACTTTTAATTTTTATGAATATTTCAACTAAATAGAAACTAATTGACTATTCTTAAGAATTTTGTAAGTTTTAATCAATAAGAACATCAATGACTGTTTTAAACATTTAAAAATTTAACTAATTTTGCTTATTTAACTATTCTTTATAAGTACCTATTGAATTGTTCACGGATTGTGAATGTTAACAAAAATATTATTGTTAACTAGTTATATCTTAAGTCCTACATTAATTTAATACAATTTTTATTTGTATACCTATATTTCTTTACAATATCTACAAATGAATGTATATGTTTTACGTAAATTTTATCATAAAACAAAATGGTTAACAATCCATAAAATAATATATATAAATATAAAAATTTTAAAATGGCAAAATTACTTAAAGAATTAAATTTAACATTCGAAAAAATTAAAAATATAAATAAGTATGTATAATAAACAATATACCTTTGACAGTAGGTAATTTGCAATTCATTTTTCTGATGGAAATTTAAAAAAATCAAAATTTTTTTCTTGGTAATTTTCAAAATAATAACAAGTACATTTAATTGAAGACAAGCACATTTATTTCAGTAAGGCACAAAGTAAGACCTTTACAAATGATAAAAAATTATAGTATGTTCAGTAACATTAAATAATGTCTGACAGCTAAATCAAAATGTTTATGACTAAAGATGTTAATCTAAAAACTATTTTTTCAGTAGTTAACTGAAACAGTAACATTTATTATTTTATTAATCAATTTTCTTCTTTAATGATTAAAGACAATGTAATTTAACTATTGTACCAATTCTCAAACTTCAATATTTTTTACACATATACAATGAAAATCTATTTATTATTTATTATTCTAATCTATTATTTAATAGTTTTTATTCTGAAAAAAAGTTTGTAGAAAATTCTTAATTCTTAATTATGATATTTATATCAATTTTGATGACAAACAAGAATACACTCTGTAGGCACCAACTATATTATTACTTCTTTATCATTTTAAGACAATAAAACAATAACTATAATAATGTGTTTTGTTGATATGTTTAATCACTTCCATTCTTCCTCTTTTATTAACTAAACAAATTATTTACCAACAGAAGGAAAAATTACAATTGAGATTTTTATTCTTGATTTCATTTCTTTTTGGACTTTTTAAGGATAAAATAATTAATATGGATAAATTAATTAAATGAATAGTTACTAATACACATAATGAAATAAGTTCCTATAGAATAAAGATGGAGGAAAAAAAATGTGATATCTACCTACCGAAAATAAATTCTTAGAACGTAATCAAAAGCACTATGAACTTAATATTATTTATTATACTTATTATTATTTATGAACTATAAGGCACAACCATTAGAAAAATAATATTGTTTCAGCTACTTAATAAATAACAATATACGAACAATAATTAGTTTCAGTGATAAAATATATTTAGGTACCTTTATGAAACATTTTTAATAGGTAATTATTGCATTATTTAAATGATTTAAGTTCAGATTGTAAAAAAAAAACCTATAATTCAAATGGATAGGTACCTAATGCTAAGACAATAATAACAATATAAGACAAATAACATTTATCATAAATATAATTTAAACTTAAAATGTTAAAAATTAAAGATGATACTTTTAAGTTTATCAACTATTAGTGTTGTCACAAACTGACATTTCATGGCCAAATACCTACATTTTATTTTTGGAAAATTTTTTTAAAAAAAAAGGGAATATATCTGGGAATATATATTAATTCATAGCACATAATTGCATCATAAATTACGACATACTAATAATTCTTATTTACATCTATAATTTATTATTCATGAAAATTTATAAGTATAATTTAAAAGTTAAAACTAATCTATAAGTTACTTATGTTATTTTAAATTTATCAAATATTTTCAAAAGTATCATTAAGATTTGAGTTAAGATTCAATTAGTAAATCCTATGTAAACAATTAATTAATCAATCAAAAGAGAATAGATAATGAGTAAAAAAATTCAAAACATTAAAGATAAAACTAATAAATAAAAAGATGTATATTTTTTTTTATCTAGTTTATTCACAATCACAAGTAACAGTACTTATCTAGTAGATGTATGTATTATACAACAATGGTCCATGATATTTAATCCATTATGTCAAAAAACATCAATAACAATCAAAATTAAATCCAAATTAAATTGGTACTTTATAAACTATTTAATTTCAATGTAATTTCTTTGACCCTAAAAAAACTTAGGAATCCTGGAGTAATTTCCCAAAAATTTATTGTATTCACTATTTTTAAATATGTTCAGTTTTTAACTGCAAATTTATTAATATTTGTGAATAACTGAGAGTTGAAATCTTAATTTAGGAGATATTACTTTTATAATATTTGACTTATATATTACTTAACTTTCAAACACTAGACCTAATTTGCGCCTACATATAACTATATAGATACTTAGCTATAATTATTACAGGCTTATTCATAAAATACTTTTACTTTACTAATTATCTCTAGATTTTTTATATAAAATATGAAGATCTTTACTTAGAAATTTTTACTAAGAAATTTTTACTTTAGAAATTAAATAATTTAATTTTACCAATCTATTATATTTTAATGTAAATAAAATATTTAAGGTCAAAACTAATTGATAGGTAGTTGAATCAAGGATAAAATATTCAGTTTTAAGAGAAAATGGTGAGCAGAATATATTAATTTGAACATATTAATTACTGAAAATTGATTACCAAGTATACCTATAATTTTGAAAACCTACCCATTAATTAAAAAATAATTGTTTTAGGTAATAGGTTTTAACTAATTTCTATACTTAATTCTGGAGATTAATATTTAATATAATCTTCCTACAGTATACCCAGACACAAATCAAAGTGCATAGATATAAATTTCTAACAATTTGAAAAAAAAAAAATGTTTATAAAAATGTCAGTAACACAGTGAACATTTAACAAAAATCAACAGCCATGTATGTGTCATCTATATATGTCACCAAAACTCCTCAGACTTAAAAAATACATTCTATAAATAATTGGCAACATTCAATGTCCAGCTCACACATTATTTTCATTTTCTGTATGACAGTTGGAGTGTATAAATTGGTGCATAGCCAACGTTCACACGAGGGGATTGTTTGACGCGCATGACCTACGCATAGTGTATTCAACTTAGCCTACTTATCAAAGGTACGTAGGTATGACCGAAATAGATTTGTTTTTTTTTCAACTATACATTTCTGTTTTCTTTATTTTTACCAAAATAATTTTGTGTGCAACTAGGGAGAACAGACGGATTACTTTAAATTGAATAATGAATATCAGCCTGGTAAATATAATACTACAACAGTGGTGGAGAGGGAAATAGTTTTGTTCAAAACATTCTGTTGTTTGCATATTAATAGGATATATGAAAAAATTAAATGTAAGATTAAAGATGAGAATGAGCCCCAAAATTACTTATCTAAAATAAGACTTTATAGTGTACATAAAATCTTTGAATTTAACATTACACCTTGTACAGTGTGTGAGTGTGAATATCCTTTGCACAATATAGATTAGTAAATTCTGTGCTATAGATGTACCATTGAATTATTGATAAAATTGTCATATTCCCTGTGGTTGTACAATTGCGACCTAACCGAGTTCCGAACAGGTGCCTGCAAAGACTACCGAAAGAAATACTATGAAAAGGTGCATGTGTACTACACTGACTTTGCGTTTTCACGAAATCCTCCTCTGGACGATCGTAGCAATTATTGTTGTTGTTCCGTGCGGTCTCGTTCGCCGACATGGTGCGTTGTTGGGCGGGAGTGCGTGCAGCGTTATCCGACTCGATAGTAAATTAGAAACGTCAACGACGAAGAGCACGGATGTGAATCATTTCCGAAACGATCTCGGCAACGGCGGCGAATATTCAAAACGATACGAAAGAAAAAGGTTGTTAATAGATATTTCGCAAACAGAACAGATAACAGCCAAAGACAAAGAGAAGTGTAGGAAAAAAAAAATTAACCCCCGTAAAACGTCTCCCGCTACGACGGCGGAGGAGGTGCGCGTTGCGAATCGGACGACTCGGATGATAAACGTCTCGTCGACGACGGTGGGCACATGACGGATTGGTGGTCGGTAAAATGTGTGTCGCACGAAAATCACGGTGGTCGGCGTATAACGAAACGAAAAGCGATCGAACTGCGAAATACTATAACAGCGCACTGACGGCCGGCCGAGACTGACGAAAGGAATAATAATAATAATAATAATAATAATAAATATGAAAACGGGTGAATGCGTGCGTATACGGTATGTCACTCACTGCAACGCGCGCGAGCAACCACTACGGTCTACAACGGCGCACGCACGCACGCACGGGAACGGGGGGAAAAAACGGTTGAAAGTGTTTATAGTAGTGTTGACTGTGGTGTTGGGACGCACGCGCACATCGGAACAGGTGAAACGCGACCAATCGCGCGTTTCCGATTGGTCCGCGGCCGAGCCGCTAGCAACGGACCGCACTGCGGCGGTAATGCGAAACGATTTTTGAATTTCCAACCGCAAATAATATGTTTCAAATATAAGGAGCCGTGCGCACGCGTGCCCTGGCTGTCTGCACCGGAAATCATTCGCAGGGGCACAGTAAAATGTGCGTGATTACCGTGTATTTCATTTCGTAAAATAGATACATTTTTATGATACTATTTCGTTTGTAGAGATGATTTTTACATCATTTTCCACATGAGTTTTTTCACAATAACAAGTCGTTTTCAACTAAAAGACTGCGAACCGCCCCCGCCCCCCCCCCGCTAGGGCTGCAACAACCGCGGAGCGTGCAGTTTTTCTTATTTTCATACACAATTACATTTACATTTACATGTCATGATTTTTTTTTTAAAAGAAAAACTTCAAAAACATGTGTTTACATAATAATATACAATATAATAATGTACAAATATTAATATAAACATGTACACGCATTATTGCCATTATTATTGTTGTAAGCAATGGTATTCCCAAAGGGTATTCTGCATATTATTATACGTTGTATGCTCTCAGCTTTATTTCGAAAACTCACAGATATACTGCGTATACTTTCAAGTAGTTCGTGAAGAAATATAACATATATATAATATAACAATTGATTTAATAATTATTATTCTATAAATACATTTTGTAATGGATATTAATTTTTACCTCAGACGATCAGTTCATTACTATTTACATCTTTTTGTTAATATCTATTTACATATCTATATTTACACCCTGTACCATCGCCGTATTTATCATAAAAATTGCAACAAAATTGATGAGAACATCACTGGTTGCAAGAACATATGTAGATGTATTCGAAAAAATATAGGAGCATTTTCCAAAGCACTTATTAGGATACTAAATATTGTTCCAGGCTTGTTCGTACCCACGTCAAACGTTCAAAAACCTCAAGGATTTGTGCGCGCTCAACCAAAGGATCGACGTTAACACGTATTTGTGTACGTTTGTCTGGGGCATGGAAGGCAGTGCGCGCGAAATTAATGCGTACACGTGTAAGTTACTGTCACGACGCGATCATAAGAAATAATAATAAAAAAAACACTTGTGTCTTGTATCTGAGTACGCAGTGTCGTATTATACGAGAATGGGAAGAGAAGGCAATGTGGGCCCATGGCCTATCGTAAAATTTCAGATGAAAAAGTAAGTTTGATAATAAAACGTTCTATAAAATGCATTAGACACACGGACGCGCAGTACACACCCATTATTTATGAATAATTAATAACGAACATTTGCCTATCTCCCGATCTCATATAGTGATGTTTTATATTATATTTATATAGGTAATGAACCAAAACCATATTAGGTATTTACTGTTTACTCATTTTAGTCAAATAATTATTTATTTGGGCTTTTTCTAATGATAGTTCTTATATATTTACACTATTGCTCCTGTACATGCCAATACGACAATATATAATACTTTACTCGTCTTATTGTTTCATGTTTTACTCGAACACTCGTACCATATATCATTAAAATTACATAGGTTAAACGCAGTTACAGAATTGTCTTATACTCCTATAATTATATTTGTATAATATACAAATATAAGTATTTACGTGTATTTAAATATTTGAACCCTTTGAAGCCTTGAGGAACATTGTAAATTTGACTCACCAAAAGGATTAAAGGATTAAACAAACACATTAAATTTATATTTATACATTAATTATATTTATATTTATTTTATACATTTATTTTTAGTTTTTATCAGATTAAATAGTTAATATATTTATACATACATATAGTTTTATACAATCGATTTCAACAATCTATACATATTCTATTTCATAAATGTTTATTTCCATAGATCTCTAACTTACAAAAAACATCTTGATATAATTGTAAATTGGTCAGAAACTCAAAACTAGAAACATCATAAGCAAATTGGCTGGATCAAATTGGGGCGCAACTGTTGAATGTTGATGTAGTGACGTACCTATTAAAAATCTCTGCGCAGGCTCTCGTCATTTCGACTGCTGACTATGGACTCTAAATTATGATATCAAAGTAACCATGCTAAGAAAAGTAGATTTCCATGCTAATGAAACAATGAGATTAATCTCGGTAGTACTTCAAAAAAGCACATCAATACCATGGTTGTCTGTGATAGTGTGATATCTACCATACAACCTTGTGAACTTTGACGCTAGTCGCTAATAGTCTCCACGGCAAATATAATTAACAAAATATAATTGATATGGCGAGAAATTTACCAATCCAAGAGATATTAAACAACCCACCATGCATACACCTCAAGTCTCGCAAACCAATATGAAATGATATAACAATAGCTCATCCTTGCACATTTAACCTCCAAAATTTATAAAAAATCAGCTGGAGTGGGTACATAAAAAAAATAGCCCTTACAAAAAAAATCGATCCAATATGTACCTCTCTCAGGATTAAAACTCCCAAGAAATGTTTGATGCTGACTAAATATAGGATCAGAACATTCGGAACAAGACATACAAAATGTAAGGACATTCTGTATAGATGGGGAATGGTGGACTCCTCGAATTGCAACTACGGCAGTGGTGTAGTGGAGCGTATACGCGGGTATACGGTGTATACCCACTTCTTTGTTTTTCTGTTGGTGCGTATACTTATAGAATGCTATCTGATACACGGGTATACGGCGTATATGCACTTCTCTGTTTTTCTGTTACATATTAATAATCTTTTTTATTAAATATATAATAATTAATAAATTGACGTATATAATAAAATTATCATTGAACTGTATGATAGTACAGTGAATATGTTAAAAATTTTCGGTTTCATACAACCACTTACATAAATCTTCAAACGATATCGAAAGAGATCAAAAATCTAGATCTAAATATCTAGGATTATGTAAACGTTTGAGAAGTCCAGAATTTGTATTAGACTTGGCACTAATGTGTGATGTACACACGACAAAGAATTGTCTTATTTATCTCGTGAATTACA
>JAIPRK010001441.1:0-65002 GCA_025469195.1 Chaitophorus viminalis
AAAAATTAACTTTATATTATTTTTAAATAAAATGGAAAAATCATTTCATTTATTTTTTTTGGTGACCCCCAAACCTATCATTCGCGACCCCCTTGGGGGTCGCGACCCCCAGGTTGAAAACCACTGCCATAGACCATCAGTGTTCGTTATTATATCTTTTTCGCACTCATGATAAAACTTTGCATATCCGATTATGACACGATTACACCTCCCAGTCTTCTGGACGAATGTTTCCTCTATATATTTAATTCTATGGTTATATTATACTGTTAACTCTTAATAGCCCGTGAATTAAGTTTGGTAATTTGAACAATGTACATAACACAAGAGAAACGGTAAAAGATAACAATATTGCAAGTACATATTATAGAACTCGACAGCAGACATATAGTTGTGTATAGCTAAATTAATCATGTATATATTTGTTGGAAACTCTAACAGAGGCATGGCCGCATGGGCGCCATGTACATCGGGATACTCTGGGGCTGTCACCCCCCATTAGATTGATAAAACGGAGCTCAGCCCCCCCCCTCATGATTCTCATATAAAAGAATCTATATTTGTTATATACATCCACAAAATATTAATTTTATTTTTAACAAATTTTGTCTTGTGATTTTGCATGCAATTAATAATATTATGAATTAAAATATTATAACATGTAATACAACAAATAACTATATTATATGAATTTATACAGTAGCGAGCCCCCATGAAATTTTGAAAACCTAGCGCCTACGCACAGAGGGATTGTTTTCTTTTTACGGTCAGGGATTAAGTATCAGTTAATAATACAATGTTCAGCTTTTGTAACTGCTGTGCTATAATGTTTTTGTAAATAAAAGCATTTAAATATATCTAAAAAAAAAAAAAAAATCAATGGAAAACATTGTCCAAATCAGTGTGAGCCTTTAAAGTAACCGAAAACATTAACACGTTACAGATTACAATAGTTTATTTAAAATCTAATTCTGCAGTATCTACTAAAAATGAATGCGAATTTTGGACGCTCATAGTAAATAAACGGCAGGTACATTACCTTTTCGGAACATTCGGTTCATCGCGTTCGCAGACGGTGTTTTTTTTGAATCAATGCCCGTTTTATCGACGGTAACTGCAGCGGAGCAGTTTGTGACGACTATAATACTGCAACTCGCGGTGTAACAGTTACGCGAAAACTAAACGGTATACAAACAACATTATTGTGCAGTCGGTTTAGCGTGCAGTGGGTTGACCTCAGTAGTAGATATAATATCCGAGATAGTGTTATGAGTAAGGCTCCAAAGTTATAGGAGTTAAAAAAGGCAAAATATACACAAAATAATTGTAAAATATGCATTACAAAATGTTAAATATATGCAAAAAAATTTACTTCGTATACAAAAAAATTTATTTTTCATGTTTGGCTTATTGGCTTCTAATTTGTGTTCGATGGATTGTATATATTGGAAGGGTTCATCCACTTAAAATATTTAAATCAGCCCCTCCGAAAATCTATATTTTAATTGCAGTCTTAAATTATTCATGAATTATCTATAATAAACATAATACAGTTTACGTGGTTTGATATGCCTCTCAAAACAAATTACTGAAATCACACATTTTAATTTGTATCATTAAATTATTATTATTATTATTATTATTATTATTATTATTATTATTATTGTTATTATTATTGTTATGTTATAATGAATTACCATTTTATATTATAGCTGGCGCGCTCGCGTTTACGAAGCACGGAGAATCGCGTCGGTGACAGGTGTGTGCGGAAAAAAAGATCAAAAGAATGTATCCGAGTGCCATTACACAATTCCCAAGGTAAATAACGCTATGGCGGTAAAATAATGATAGTATCACGCATACACAGGAACTATAATTAAGGAAAGAATAATTTGCAAAAAATGAAAAATAATCATACTACTTCTGCGGTCGAGGTCTCCAGCATCCGCGTCCGCGCACCCAGAAATACTTGTTGTCGGGCTTGCGACGCAACTTAAACAACCATACATCATTAGTGATATTTTACTATTTTTTTCCTCACATTTTATCTAATTGCATAAACTTACTGTGCTCATCTATAACTGAAGCTATGTCAGAGACTATAAAGTGATGACGATGACTGCCGATTGGTTAGTATTTAATAAAATTACGTTTTATTTTTTTGTCTTCGAATCAGTCGTAAAACAACGCGATAACGAGCCCCGATTCGAAATGTTTACGAAACACGTACGAATAAGATTAATTATAGCTTATTATGTATTATTATTAATGCAGTATTATAGGCACCTATGATGAAACATGTGTCCATAATTGTAAAACTGGTTTTAGATTTTGAAGGGAAATAAAAATACACTTGATAATTTAATAGAAGGTTGCACATGAGTTATTTTTACTGTCATTCAAAAAATATTAAAACACATAGGCACGATTATTTTTTATAAACTTTAAAGTGAAAATGTTAACAATATTCGTCAAACTAATATATGATTATTTTGTAATTAAAAATAGATACATTTTTTTTATTAGAATCTAATCGTTTCCAATAATTTAGAATGATTGTATACAATTTCTAGGTTATATTCATAAAAAAACTCCATGGATGTCTAAAGTTTTTTTTAAAGATTTTTCACAAAATCAAAAATTCACACGTAAAAATAATGATTCACTAATTCGCTATTAATTAATTTTAGTTATATGTTATGATTAATAAAAACTAGTCATAGAAACTTGAAACTTTTTCAAAATGCTTAAATTTCCAAAATATTTTTCTTGTGTTGAATTAAAATATACTGAAATATAAGTGTAATATAATATTTTTTAGACAGCTGATACCGCCGCCATTCAATTTACGATATTAAATAATTACATACCTTTACGATAACGATAATCGACTGATGCGATTGCATTATAAATATATCATTATAATATTAAATCTGATGGTTACGATGACGTATATTATTATTTCGTACACGCATTTCTTTGAGAAATCGCAACTAGTGCAGCGAATACCCACGTATATTCAGATTTCAATGTGCGTCATTCATAGTTATTTGCGCTCGAAATGATATTATCTACATAAATTTTAATATGCTTTATCGATCATACTGTACGTACTTATAAGGATGGATTATAAGTATCTATACATATGTAACATCATGATATCAATACAGTACAGTCATCTATCCAGTAAAGACGTGCATTTCCATATCGCTCTCTTATCTGTCAACTTTATTATATTATTTTAGTTCAGATCAACGTTTCATCATGCAACTTGTGGCTCCACAGTAATAGCTCTTGTAGCACATCTTTATCAGCGCTCAGCAGGTAATATTTTGATTAAACCATTTTTATTGTCCATCTACTGAACAAGTCTATGCTGTCAATTTGCTCAATCGGCACATTGTATTTCATCGCCCTACGTCAACTACTCTATTCGCCACTTACATCTACATATCCACAATGTCCCGAACGCCCCCAACCAAATCAAATTCGTCTTTAAGTCTCAAAACTAAAATAATTACAGATGATGTCTCTTTAAAGGATATCATGTCCTCTCTCAAATCCATTCATTCTGAAATTCAATCGGTTAAATTTAAATTACTAATTCAAGAAAATACGTTATCAGTTATTCTGGGTAAATTAAAGTCTCTCTCTTCTGATATTTCATTTCTGAAAAAAGAAAATATTGACTTAAAAAAAGAAATTGATACTTTGCGAATTAGAAGTTGCAATCATACTGTTACTTCGGCACTAGATCAACCTAACTTGGATATTGTACAGGAATTAAAAGAACGTGAATCTAAGGGTCGTAACATTATTATTTTCAATATTAAAGAACAGGATGACGATAATCCTTCTATTAATAATATATTTTCTAATTTAAATTTGGATTTCACTTTTAAATCTATATCTCGCTTGGGCGAATTATCCAATAAACTGAGGCCTATTCAGTCGATAACGTTCTGAAAATTCTTAAAGTCAAACGAAATCTATATCAAAAACCTGATTTTAAACATCTTTGGATTGCTATTGATCTCACACAATATCAAGGAAAAATATTAGCATCATTGAAAATGAACCAAACCGTTCATTAGTGCGTCAACAATTGGTACATCCGATATACTCACGGCTCTCCAAACTTGGTCCAAAAAAACTAGATTGTCGCTCAAGTACTTATCATCAATCACATTTATCAAAGCATGCTATCGTTAATAATAACGAAAATTGTACTAACTCGAACTCATTATTGGGTTATTATCAAAATGTAGGTTGCCTAAAAACAAAGTTTTCTTGTATTCATCTAAATATGCCTAGTTTATTTCATTTTGATTATTTTATACTTACGAAAACTTGGTTTACTCCTGACATAACATTTACCGGTTAGATAGAAATCCAAATAACAGTTCTAATATTAAAGGTGGTGGGGTTTTAATTGCAGTTCACAGACGTTTCCACTCTATTTTACTGTCATCTACTAATATAAATTGTAAACACATCTCTGTAATGGTTAATATCAATAATACTAAAGTATTACTACATTCATGTTATATTCCGCCAAATAGTTCTGTGACAGTTTTTAAAAATTATTGTGATTCCCTCGAAATTCTATCTTTAAATTATCCTGATTCTTTATTTTTAATAGCAGGTGATTTTAATTTACTTAGTACTCAGTGGGAAAATTCTGATCTACATGTTATCATTAAAGGTTTAAAAAATAACAAATCCGAAATGCTCGAAGAAATAATTATGTTCCTACAACTATTTCAATGTAATTCCACTCATAATCATTGTTTTAATATCCAATATTTTTATCCAATAGTTAAGATATAGCTGTATCTAAAACGTTATTTCCATTAGTAAAAATCGATATAGCTCATCCACCACTTCAGATAATCGGTCCAAAGATAAACGCACCTACAAATTTAATTTAATTAAATCATGAATTTAATTTTTCTAAATGTAATTATAATGCATGACTATTGTATTATAATGCAAACTGGAACTCTATCTTTTAAAACCAACCAAATATATCATCTGCAGTTAAATCATTTTATGACATTATTTTAAATTCTATCGAATTATTTATTCCTAAAACCCATACTAGGAGTAATAAGTTTCCTAAATGGTATAGTATTCAACTTAAAAACATGATATTTGAAAAAAAATACTCCATAAATTGTTTAAAAATTACTATACGGAATTTTCAAAACTTAGAGCTTTATGTAAAATTAGGTCTAAATTTGAATATAATTCTTATATTAATCATATTCAATCTCATTTCTCATTAAATCCAAAATCATTTTGGAGTTATATAAAAAATTTAAAGAAAGATAAAAATATTCCATCTGACATGAATTACAATAATATACGAAAATCTAACGGTCCGGAAATATCTGAATTATTTAAATTTTATTCAAAAGATACTATCGATCCAACATATGTGACTTCTTCTTTATCTAATATAATTGATTTACCAAATATTCAATATTCTCTCTCCGAAATCTTTTTAGGTTTAGATGGTTTGAGTACAAATCCTTTTCCTGGCCCTTGTAACGGAGCACGCATACAGTAAAACGGCTCTTTTCAGGGTCACCACTTGGCCACGACAAGCGACATGGTAACAAGGTAAAATGACACGAAGACAAACAGGACAGAAGAAGAGTAGTGTCATTTTACACCGGCATAATACAAGAACCGACGAATGAGAACGGAGTGTCGATATCTGATGGGGTATATATACCGGTCACTTTTCAGTGCATCGACACTCCATTCTTCTCTTCACAACCGTCAACAACTACAGCGATAAGAAGACCATAAGAAACGAGACCATCACCAACGAGTACGGCGATTACGATAACAACGACGACGGCCCAAGCAATTAAGATAACCACGACGACGACGGTAACGGCGATTACAACGAGTTCGGCAATTAAAGTAACAACGGCGACGACGGTAGCCACGAATAGCGATACAGAGACCACAACGACGGCGCTTGTGACGGGTCCGGCAATTGAATAACCGACGACGGTGTTAAACAACCACTGAAGTTTCGAAGGCAACGATGACGGCTGTGGAAACCGCATCGATACCAATATAGCACCTTCGGATATGACCCCAGCGGCATTGACACGCGGGGTTCACGATCAATAGACGTATTTCATCGATACTACAAAAAGCCCATTTTCAGGGCCAATACCGTTAAAGAACCTTTACTGCGCGCTTGCTTGAGCGTTCGTCGGTAAAGTTATCACGACCGGTGTGTTCGCTTATTCAAGTCCACCACCGACCGTGTATTCTCTCCCTGTCGTACCTGCTCAGGTCTGATACCGTCCGTCGCGGCTGCTTGTTCAAGCCAGCCGCAAGGCTCGAAACAATCCTCAGTTCAATTTATGTACATACTTTATTAATAATCAATAAATCTTTATCATAGAATCAGTTGTATTGATTTATAAAGATCCGGGTGTCGGTAATCCCGATACACCGTTTCACCCTGATGGAGTTCTTTTTAATTTAATTTGTATTCTTTTTAATTCGTCTCTTACTAGTGGCATTTATCCATCTTTTTGGAAATTAAGCTATATTATTCCTATAGTTAAATCTGGTTCTAAAAATACAGTATCAAACTACAGACCTATTTCCAAATTATCAGCATTACCCAAATTATTTGAAAAACTACTTGAAAAAATTGTATTGCAATCCTTTAAACATTTATATTCTCCAAATCAACAGGGTTTCAGATCAGGGTGGTCTACGGAAACCAACTTACTCTGTTTTTATTCAGACATATTAAAACCCGTTGAAAAAAGTCTGCAAGTGGATGTTATATATACTGACTTCCATAAAGCGTTTGATTCTGTTAATATTGAAATTCTATTATTTAAATTAGAAAAGATTGGTATTTTCGCTAACCTCTTAAACTGGTTTAAATCTTATCTGAACGATCGTTACCAACAAATTAAAATCAATGGATATTTATCATCCAAGTTCTTAGTCTCATCTGGTGTCCCACAAGGAGGACACTTATCTCCGTGGTTGTTTTTAGTATTTTTAATGGATATCGGTTCTTATTTTAAACATTGCCAGTTTAAATTGTTCGCAGACGATCTTAATATTTATCTTACAATTACAAACGAAACTGATTGCCTTCTTCTCCAAAATGATTTAAACAATTTAAGGAAATGGTGTAAGGCTAACAAATTAAATCTTAATGTTTCCAAATGTTTAAAATTTTCTTACTATCGAACTAAGTATAAAATAAATTTTAATTATAATATTGATAATTTTCCACTACTTGGGGCTGAACAGATACTTGATCTTGGTATATACTTCCAATCCAACCTCACATTTTCTAATCACATTGATCAAATCAGTTTAAAATTTATAAGAACTTTAGGATTTTTAATTAGATCCACTTCAACCTTTAATAATGTACGCTGTCTAAAAATTCTCTATTGCGCCTTGGTTTGGCCTTTATTAGAATATGGATCTATTATATGGAGTCCTTATTCTATCTGTCACATTGAAAAATTAGAAAGAGTGCAGAGAAGATTTTTACGATATATTGGTTATAAAAATAAAAACTTGAATGATTGCACCTTAAATACCTTAAATGAAATCTCAAACAGTCTAAATCTCGATTCGCTATATACACGTAGTAAAAATGCAGATATTTCCTTTCTTACAAAATTAATAAATGGTTCAATAACCTATTCCCCTTTATTAGAGCGTATTCCTTTCCATGTACCTCAATGTAACTCCAGAACATACCCTTCTTTTCGTATAAAAAACCATAGAACAAATTATGGCCAAAATAGCCCGTTCGAGAGAATTTTGAAATTGGGAATTGAGTCCGGTATGTATTGACTTCTTCTGTTAATTATAATCTAACATACCTACTCAATTTTATAATGAACTACTAGTTTTAAGTATAAGTTTACCTATAATTAATTAAGTAACTATTGTTATTCTTAATTTGTATATTTGCAATTTGTTAATTTTAAATTTTTACATTGTTATACTTATTGATATATCTTTATTTACACTGTACTTGAGCCTTACAGCATTTATATAAATAAATAATAAATAAAAAAATAAATATAGAAGTATCAGTTATGATTTTCATTCTTGATTCGTTTAACGATGTTTTTAAATATTGAATGTGTCTCCGACGGTTCTTCAAAATATGTCGAAAATATCTTTTTACAGGACGAAAACGAAGATTACATAGCATGCCACTTATCATTAGTATTATTGATTTTAAGTTTTTGTCTTATTAAAATAAATATGACCTAAAAAACTTTAAAGTTTTATAACATTTTTACTTAAATATAACTATACCGAAAGAGTTTTAATTAAACTAAAAATATAGCACAAAAACTTTTAGTCTGAAAGTCTCGTAAATATTTAACTATACACAATTTTTCTACGAATCATAAAATGAGCAAGTTACAGTAGAAATTGGTCACTTTTAATCTTAGATCTATAATAAGGAATTAGGCATAAACAAGAATTATTTATTTGAGACAATGTGTGAACTTAAACGAAACTACAAAATTATAATAACATATATTTAACTAAAGAAATTAGTCATTCACAAAATTCATAAAAGCATTTATGATTATTTATTTATTATTTATTAATTGATCGTACGAGTTGCTAAAACATAATTTTCAATAATGAATATGGTTTAATTTCTGATGAAATTATTATGGAGAATAACTCACAACATAATTTATATAGGTTAAATTTTTGAAGTCTTAATTTTTAAATTTTTTTTTTTAGTCTGCTAATATAATATAAATAAATATTCTGAATATTTAATATTTTATAGTGTTTTCTCAGAAGCACCGTTGTAGGAGAGTGCAATTGTTATAGTTGTGTAAATGTGAAGTCATGTTTTTGGAATATCCCTTGAAGTTCAGCTTTTATGGTTTACCCATTTATTTTTATTTTTTTTTTTTTTGTGTCTGTCATCACGTTTTGGGACAGTAAAATAGCTTCGATTTCCTAATACAGCATTTCTTCTGAAAGGAATGTGAATGTAGAAGGTATTTGGGCGAGTCAAAAATGAAATTTTTTTAATACTTTTCTTTAGAAATTTCTTTCACAGTGCATTTGCCGCTGAAAACATTTTATAATATCATACAATAAAATCAGTGTTATCTTTTATTTAATACCCCTTTAACTGAGTTTAGATTTTTTTATACAACATAACATTTTAATTTAATCGGCAACATTGCCCGGACTTAGTCACTATGATGCACTGCACATGATGCATTGGCACATATGCAATGGTTGCTGTTATATTTACAATATTTTCTGACTTGGTCCTTCCACCTCATATTATGTGTGTTATCCTTAAACAGTACATCAGCGATTCCCAAAATTTTTAGTTTTGTGGTTCACCCATTTTTAAAAAAAATATCTTTGAGGCTTTATAGCTTTATAGCTATATACTTATATATATATACATATATATATGTATATATATATGTATATATATATAATATTCACAGGTATCAGTTATTAACTTTTACAATTTAAAACCAATTTCTTTTTATGAAAAAAAACTTTATTAAACCTAATTAATTACAACTTACATAATTTAATGCGATTTTTGACACTGTTTGTCCCACACAAGGGCGTCAATATCTTGATTAATATTGGAAAGGTTTAGCATTAAATTACTCTCAATATACAGTTTATTTCTATTTTTAATAAAAATAAATAAATAAAATAAAGTGAAGAAAGAACGCTTACACCGAATAGATTGACTGTTGAGAATCCCTTCAAACTTAAAATACCATAGGAATAACAAACAATAGATATAAATAATAAACCAGTAGGAACTACATCAGATTACTACATTTAATTAAATTGTTCGATACCTTTAGTTGTGTAATCAATATTATTCAAATATAATATATAAAGTATGAATATAAATATAAAGTTCACGATGCCCGCTCTACGATGCCCGCGGATTATGGTGTGGGAACTGCTTTCTGTTATAAATACAATATTTTCTGACTGGGTCCAACCGTCCGCCGTGTTCAATCACGTGACACTATTTTCCACGTATGAATATACGACGATTCGTCAGTCGGGCAAATAAACCGATCGAATTCCTTGGACCAGTCAGTAGACTTACGCCCAACTGGTTTCATCAAGTTGTTCCACAACGAGTTTGCGACTGAAATACATATTAATCGATTATTTTAATAGTGACATCAATTTATTTAATTTTATATTGTTATTGAAGTATGAACTTCCCTACGATAGATTCTTCAAAAGTATGGCAAGATTAAATTTATAATCAACTAGTAGCTTTTGATATTATTCGTCATGACTCATCGACTACAATATGCACTATCATTAATATTTTTGATAATTATCAATTGCCCAGTAACTGTTCAACAGACATTTAATAACAAATGATTTTTTACAGTTCAACCCATAGGGGGTTAAAAAAGGTTAAAGGAGTAGCATGGAAAAATTCACCAAGCCTTAAGCCTTAAACTTAAGAGAATACATTTCGGTAAGTATGTAGTTGTTGTGTTCTACGATATTAAGATAATCACTACTATACTACAGCATAGGTATCCTAATTACAACTTACAATCGGGTTGAATTGCATTCATATTGATATATCTATTTAATAACATATTGCTAGAAATTAAATTTCGAGTAATACTGGGTAACGAAAACTAACTACAATCCAATTTATTTCATTATTTAGAGGATTGTAAGTCATTTTTTCTAACCTATTTTTCCTAATCACTATTTTTCAAAATAGTATGTTAATCACTACAAAGCGTATTCGACTCGATTGATGTTGTACGACAAACCGTGTTCACGTATTTGCCCTCTCCATTTCTTTCCACATCTTATATCATCTAGATCAGCGGTACCCAACCTTTTTAAGACTATTACCCATAAATCAAGTTAGACATTAACAAATACCCCTATCTCCAAAAAAAAAATAGTTAAGTAAAAAAAATAACGAAAATAAAATGTATAATCGTGATTATATTTATCATTTATTGTATTTTTCAAACCAAAACAAGTCAATACAGCTAAGGTCTCCCCAAAACTATTGAAAACTATAAATTATATTATTACAATGATTTTTACAATTGTAGTACACATGACTGATGCAGTTTATAATAATAAATATTAAGTACGTAAAATGATTCACAGCAATTAGTTGATCGTTCTATACTACTTGTATATTCAGCCCACGTTGTTGGTGGAAATAAACAATCTTAATCAATATAATTTTCTAGGATGTAATCAAAAAAATCTTCCAGCTTTTCATTAATAGGTTTTAATGACATCAACTCATTTATATAGCAATCTCTAAATTCTTGGGGCGATATTAAGGATAGGCCAAAAACAATTTTAATATTCCTCCTATTTCAGAATCCTTATTTTTAAAGCTTTTTTGTACGTGTCACTAGTTTTATTTGGAAATAAAAAGAAAAGAAAAGAAACATAGTGGTTATTTAAAAAAAAAAAAATCAATATAGCCATTTTGTTGAAATGAATTTTAAACCGATTCGGGAACCAATTCGAATGTCAATTTTCAGGTATGGGAACTAATTCAGATGCAGCCAAATAAACGTACGACTTAATACGACATATTATGAATTATAATATTAAAACTTGTGGTAATTTTTGATTATATATTACTAAAATAATATTAGTTATTTTATATAATGTTATGATTTCACATGCATTGATTGGAATCTATATAATTCAAAAAGTTGTTCACGACCCATCATAAATGAACTCACGATTCACAATTTGAGAAACGCTGGCCTATAGAAAATTCAGAAAAAAATCACATAATATTTAAACCGATTTTCAGAGGGTAATTATATTATTATATTATAGAACAAGTCACGGGTTATAATAATTTATTTAAAGTCTAACGTGCAACTATATATGCAACTACAAATATTTGCGAATTTAAGGCACTGATGGATAATATACGACAGGCAGGGATATATAGGTACATTACCTTTTTGGAACTACCGGGTCATCGTGTTCGGGGACAATTGTTTTGTTGAATAAATGTTTATTTTATTTGTTCCGTAGCAAACCGACGACTCGTGACGTCTATAATGATAACTGCAATCCACGACGCAACAGTTACTCGAAAATGACGGTGTGCTATAACAATATTCTTACTGCAACGACCGCTGAGCACCGAAATCGGATTCGTCCTCTTGGTACCGCACGCTTGTGTCGGTGATCACTTCACACATTATATTAATTCCTATATTCGTTATCACAGACGTTTATAGTCTCGTTTTAGCTCGTATAGCCGTGTCGGGTCTTCGGCAGGGTAGGGGTGGCACGGTTTGGAGGTGGTGGAATGTTTACGGTGTTCAGGTCTGCGTGCAATCGGCTGACCTTAGCAGTAGCCGTTCGATGCAGTATCTGAGATACTGATACGTCCGACAACTTGCGTTATTTCCGATGACCACCACCGTACCGTAACGATATGCTGATATACGTTCCTTGCCGTTGCGAAGGCGGAACATAATAATCCGTGGGTAACGCTACCGGTGTATTATAATTTATTATCATTAGTTCATAGACGCAATTTTGGGGAGGACTAGTAAATCGGATGGGTTTGGACCCTCCAAAAATTTATATTTAAATCCTGCATCAATGATCTAATAAACATAATACAGTAAAGGTTGTTTGAAAAGCCCATCCAAGTCAAAAACTAAAATTGTATATATTATCATTGAATTCTTATCATTATCATTATCATAATTGCTATGGTTATAATTATAATATAATGAATTGCCATATCGTAATATTATAACTGGTACGTTCACGTTTACAAGGTGACGTTATTGACAACAACCTAAATCGATCGTACTATTACTACGGTGATGTGGAACCATCATATTTTGATATCCGATTACCTGTACACATAAATATGGTGTAGGTACAACTATACGTTTTGGTGATAATTCCTTCTTTTTTTGTTAAAAATGTCGTGTGGTTTCCGTGATAAATCGTGTATGTAGTATGCGTATTACATTACAAATGTGGTATATAAGAAGAAGCGTTGACTTGCGTTGTAGTACAATATGCGATACGGTTTGTGTTGTTGGAACACTGTTAAACGAGCATACAAATCCAATGAAAATTGAGAATTATACGTAAAAAACATATGAATATTGAGAAATATGCACTTTTTTACTAAAATTGCCAAATAAGCTAAAAAAAGCATTATTAATTTTAGATTCTAACGGAATGATGGAATCTATTGAATTTACAATAATGCGTGTTTTTTTATGTCTGTCATCACGTTTTAGGGCAATAAAAATGCTTCAATTTTCTTAAAAGGCAACATGTTTGAAAGGAAAGTGAATATAGATGGTACTTGGGCTAGTCAAAAATTCAATTTTTTCAATACTTTTTAAAAGCGTCGAAAAAAAGGTTAAAAAAATTACAAAAAATCGGGAAATTTTACGTAAATTCACGTTTTGACAAAATACATTTTTTTAAAATGCTTTAACTCAAAAACAAAAAAGCGCAAACACTTAAAATTTTTACCAAATATTATATTATATATTATATTATATTGGCTTTTTCTATATTATATTAAGAATTTTGTAAGTTTTTTTTTTGAAATATCTATAAAATTTATTTGGCTGTCCGAAAACTTTTGAAAATTTATCACAATGTTTATTATAAGTTATACTTATCGTAATTAAAAAATTTCGGAAATCTTTTAACTCAAAATTTTTTGTATGCCCATAAATTTCAAATTTGTATAAAATGTGTCAAAATCATGCCAATTTGCATGTTATTTTATAAATAAAAATTCATAAAATTTATTTTGCTTATATTTTAAGGTTCAAAATTTTAACACTAGGTTATCCATAAGCTATTATTCAAAGATCTTTAAAAACATTTTTGCCGGACTTAAAGGAAAAATTTTTATGACTGTTTGAAATTTTAATTTTCACGAAATTGCATAAAACAGTAATTTATTCTCAAACGATTTTAAATATTTGTTATAATTCAAAAAGTATAAGTCACAGAAACTTAAAATTTTAACCAGCTGTTAATATTGGTATTTCTTTTATGTTGTAAATTTTTCAAAATATTATAAATATTTTAAAGCCACTTATAGGAGTTTGAAATATTCGATTTTTTAACGTTTTTTTTTTATAACCGTTGATAAAAAAAAAATTGACATATACAAAATACTTGAAAATGTGATAAAAGATTCCACAGTAGTAGTTCTTATTGTCATTCAAAAGTTATTAAAATTCATGGGCACAATTTTTTTTTTATAGGCGTTTGAACAGCGAATATTGATATAAAATTACATGTAAAATATAGTATAATGTATAATATTCTAGACTGACAAATGATATCGGTTTTTGACATTTTTCTCTAACTCAAAAAGAAAATTAGGCAAACACTTGAAATTTTTATCAAATGTTTATATTGAAGTTTCCTATACATGGTTAAGTTTTCAAAGTATTTTAATATATTTTGACTTATTTATAGACAATTAAAATTTTCGATTTTTGTAATTTTTTTTTTTGAAGTATCTATAAATTTTATTTGGCTGTCCGAAAACTCTTGAAAATTTAAAACAAGGTTTATTATAAGTTGTACTTATGGTAACTGAAAATTATCGGAGATCGTTCCACTCAAATTTTTTTTATAAGCCCATACATTTCAAATTTGTATAAAATATGTTAAAATTGTAATGATTTGCAAGTTATTTTGTAATTGAAAATTCATAAAAAATTTTCAGTTTATACTTAAGGTTTAAAATTTTAACACTGGGTTATCCATAAGTTACTCTTAAAAAAGCTATAAAACAATTTCTACCTACTGGACTTTAAGAAAAAAATTTATGACCGTTTGAAATTTAAATTTTTACGAAATTTCATTCTATTGCATTATATTTAAATTTAAATATAAAATACTATATTATAATATACCCATTTTAGACCAACATATTATTATCTCCGTTCAGAATCGTTATTCGTATACAATGATAGCTATCATTTCATTCAAATTTAACAAATCCATTGTTATGTCCTATCCTATGAACGAGGTGCACTCCCCCCCCCCCCCAATGTACAGCAGAGTGAGGCCCATCCGGTTCTTTTTGTTTATAAACTCATCAGATTTCTAGCTTGGTCTGCTATAAATTGAGAGCATACAGAAAAATATGCAACTCCTACAACTTCTGTCCTCTATTTATAGGCAATAAGTTAGATTATTTCCTATGACTTTCACCGTCGTGGTACGTCCTTTAATGCTGCGTAGACGGAACAATAATCTCGTACGTAACACTATCGGTGTTTTAATATCATTAATTAATCGGCGCTATTTGGGAGAGAATTTGGAAATTGGAAGGGTTTATTCACTTGAATAATAAAATAAGCCCCTTCGAAAATCTATATTTTAACTGCATTCTTAAATTATTTATTAATTATCTAAGAAACATAATATAGTTTACGTGATTTGGTAAGCCCCTCCAAGCTAATAATTGAAATCACACCCATAATTTGTATCATTATATTATTATTATTATTATTATTGTTATGTTATTATGAATTACCACTTTATATTAGAGTTGGCACGCTTGCGTTTACGAAGCACGGAGATTCGCGTCAGTGATAGGTGCGTGTGGAAACAATGATCAAAAGGATTTATCCGAGTGCCATTACACAATTCCAATTTTTTCTTGTGTTGAATTAAAATATATTGAAATATAAGTGAAATATAATATTTCCTAGATAGTTGATACCGCCGCCAATCGATTTACGATATTAAATAATTATATACAGTTGCATTATACATCAGTTGCAGTTCAGCCTTTGAACTATTAAAACGATTTTTCTTCATTGATGTTTTTGCTTATTAGTGCGTTTTGTTTGCTTTTATTGTAGTTGATACAAGTTGTAATTTTATTTATAAACATTTTTATTTTGTACTTTTCTCTAAAATGCGTAATGAAGATGATTCCACTTCAACTACCGAAAAGCTCAATACAATATTAAAATCCATTAATGATATGAAAATTACTTAAAATAAGTTAATTAACTCTGTAAACTCGATCCGCGATGAAAAAAGAAAACAAGACAAGCTGTTCGCGGATATTGAGAGTAAGTTGGATATTCTGTCTAATAAATTTGCAGAGTTTTTCAATGAAAATAAAGTATTGAAAAATACAATTAGTGATATTGGGTCTAGATTATCTATCTCAGAGGCCAAACCCTCCAATATTGCTTCAGACGAAACTTATTCTGAAATTATTAATCGACAAGCTAAAAGTCGAAATTTAATCTGTTTTAATGTACCTGAAAATCTCTCACATTCTACTGCCGATGAAATGCAGTTTGTTCTTGAAATATTTCAGCAAATTGGTTCTCATGAAATAATTCCGGCAAATATACTACGAAAGTTTCAAATCAGTGTCGTCCAATTAGAATTACACTACAAAACCAGCATGATGTTTTTACTGTGTTAAAAAATAAAAATAAATTACGCCACTGTGACAAATTTAAACATATAAAATTTTCTACTGATCGTACATTACTTCAGCGTAAATATCTAAAATCAATATTAGATGAATTAAATAATAGAAAATCTGCTGGTGAAACGGATTTATACATAAAATATGTTAATAATATTCCTACCGTGTCAAAAACGGCAAGAATCATCCGCAAATGTTATTAAGTTAACGTTCTATTATCAAAATATTCGCGGTATTAACACCAAACTGGCTGTTTTTACTCGAAATAATATTTAGTACAATAAACTGTATGATAATGATGTTATTGTCTTAACTGAAACTTGGCTACACAATGAAATTAACGATAACGCACTCGGTCTATTTCCATACTATTCAATTTATCGCCGTGATAGAGGAAGTCTCATCGGCAATAATGTTAATGTTTCTATCAGAGGAGGTGGTATTTTAATTGCGATCAAAAGTCATTTTCATTCTCATCGTGTCCTACTTCAAAATAATAATATTGAACAATTATATGTAAAATTATCAATAGGTTCATTAATATTATTAATTGGTGCTGTATATATATCACCTCAATCCGATATTTATGTTTATAATTCACATACAGATACTGTTAATGATTTATTAATTCAATATTCTAATTCAAAAATTATTCTATTAGGAGATTATAATCTTCCTGATTTACAATGGTCGGTTGTTGTGAACAATATTGTCCCTTACTCACTCAAGTATACAAATTTAGAAACAAACGTATTAGCAAATTTTTCGTATCTTTCTCTTCAACAATTCAATACCATAAAAAACTGTAAGAATCCTATAATTGATTTAATTTTATCAAATTCAACCGATATTTTAGTTTTATGTGAGACGAATACGTTATTACCAATCGATTATATGTATCATCTAGCTTTACTTGTTACCTTTCCTAATATTATAAACTGTGTACCCCTACTGTGTAATGAATTTATATATGATTTTTCTCAATGTAATTATAATGTTATTAAGTCATAATAAGCATCCATTGATTGGCCAGTTATTTTGAAAGACCAATAAATAAACAGTGCTGTCACTAATTTCTATATTAATATTTTTAAAATGATTTGAATGCTTTGTCAGATTGGTGTACGATTAATAAACTACCATTAAATATCGATAAATGTAAAATTATATCATTTACTAGATCTCGGGATCCACTTATAGTGTCTTATAATATTAATCAGTCTCTTTTGTTACGTGTACATAATGTTAGTGATTTAGGTGTGATATTCTATTCTATTCTCACTTATAATAAACACTTACTGCATACGGTTATGAAATCGTCTATGATTTTAGGCTTTATTACAAGAAATTGTAAAGATTTCACTAATCCGGTTGTTTTTAAAACATTATATAGTTCTTTAGTCCGAACAAAATTAGAATACAATACTGTGGTTTGGTCGCCATACTTAAATTATCAAATTCAAAACTTAGATAATATCCAAAACAGTTTTCTTCGATTCATGGCCTCCAAATGTAATTTAATTCGTTTGCGTTATTCTTCTTATGAACCACTATTACATTATTTTGATATTGCTAGTTTATCCGAACGAAGAAAAATATATGATATGAAATTTTTATTTAAGCTCGTGAATGGTTAAATTAACAGCCCTGAAATTTTAGATTCTCTCAATTTTTATGTCCCTCAGTGTAGAACTAGATCAACCACTATGTTTTATGTTTTTACACATAAAACAAATTATGCTTCTGCTTCTCCTATGAATAGGATAATATCACTAGCTAATGAATTAAAAATTGATTTATTTAACTTTAATTCCATCGAGTCATTTAATTATTATGTAAACAGAATTTTTTGTATTTAAATATTGTATTTTGTATTATTATTATATTGTTATTGTATTATTTTTATATTATTATTGTAATCCGTTGAAATGAAATAAATAAATAAATAAATAAATATACCTTTTCGATAACAATAAACGACTGACGCGATTGAATTATAAATATATCATTAAAATAATATATCTGATGGATACGATGACGTACATTATAATTTTAATATTTTGTATGTACATGCATTTCGTTAAGAAATCGCTACTAGTGCAATGGAGTACCCACGAAATATTATCAGATTTCAATGTGCCTCATTCATAGTTAATTTGTGCTCGAAATGATATCATCTATATAAAGTTTATTATGCTATATTAATATGTACTTATAAGGACCGGATGATAAGTATTTATACCTATGTAACATCATGATATCGGAGAAGTATCATTCATGATTTTGATTCTTGATTCGTTTAACGATGTTTTTAAATAGGTATTGAATGTGTCTCCAACACTTCTTCAAAATATGTCGAAAATATCATTTTTATAGGACGAAAACGAAGATTACAAGTTTGTCACTCACACACACGTCAATATCTTGATTAAAATTGCACAGGTTTAGCATTAAATTACTCTCAATAAACAGTTTTTTTCTATTTTTAATTTAATAAAGTGAAGAAAGAATGTTTACACTGAATATATAGACTATTGAGAATCCCTTCAAGCTTAAAATACAATAAGAATAACAAACAATATATATAAACAATAATCCAGTACGAACTACATCATATTACTAAATTCAATTAAATTGTTCGATACCTTTGGTTGCGTAATCAATATTAATCAAAAAAAATATATTAAGTATAAATATAAAGTTCACGTCCTAGCTCTACGATGCCCGCGGATTATGGAGTGGGAACTGCTTTTTGTTATAAATACAATATTTTCTGACTGGGTCCAACCGTCCGCCGTGTTCAATCACGTGATACTGTTTTTCCACGTACGAATGTACGGCGATTCGTCAGTCGGGCAAATGAACCGATCGAATTCCTTGGACCAGTCACTAGACTTACGCCCAACTGGTTCCATCAAGTTGTTCCACAACGAGTTTGCTCCTGAAATGCATATTAATCGATTACTTTAATAGTGACATCAATTTATTTGATTTTATATTGTTATTGAGGTATGAACTCCACTACGATTAAAATTTAAATTTTTCCCGACAATCGAAAACAGAAACAATAACGATCTCGTAGCACCCATGTGATGCAAGAAATTAATACAAATACCACACTGTGATAAATGCATTATCTTGGTTGCATCATTTAACGCATGCTTTTATAATATAATACATTATATTTATCTGCTGTATGTAATATTGTTACAGTTGAATCCCTATTCTAACGAAAGAAGTTCCTCGGAAACGGAACCGTGAATTTTCCATTCAAAAACCTTTTACGAATTAAAATACTTTACAAGCAATTTAAAATATTCATATACTAGTTTTTGTATTTCGGATTCTTCAAAAATTCTTCATAAGCAACAAGTCGCTTTTGATATTATTCGTCATGACTCATCGACTACAATATGCACTGAACTACAACATCTGAAATTTTGTTGTCTAGGGTTGTTAAATTTTTTTTTTTAAAAAAGGCCGAAATTATAAGTTCAAATAGAAGAATACGACTTTTAAATATAAATGGATACCTATATTTTAAACATCCAGAAAATCAAGGTCGAATATATAAGAAAAGTGAATACACTACAAAATTAATAATTTGAAAACACTATTGGGAAAATTTACTTTTGGGAAAAATGGATCGGAAACAGTGTCTCTCAACCGGTTGACGGTATATTATTGTGTAAGAACACACATAATTTTCAAACTTATATTCATCACATATTTTATAGGAATTGAATTATTTCTCATTGATTTAAAACTAATAATCCAAAAAAAGTCAAAATTCAAAAGTAAATTTAATATAATATTAATACATTAATACATTTATTTATATTTATATTTTAGTTTTTTGAGGGGATTTTTTTCATTGATTCATTATAGTGTATTAGTATAAATTTTGTACAGTAAAATGGTGTTATTATGAGAAATGTTGTAAAATATATATATTACTATAATAATTTTGTCAAATAAGCTTATTTTATGTTTAAAGGAAACATTTGTAAATATATAAAGTATTATATATCTAACGTAAGCATATTAATTCTCTGTTGAAAAAAATTAAATAATAATCTAATATTAACGAACAAAGACCGGTTCTCACCAATCGCAGAAAAAGGTGCTGACTCAAAACGTAGAAGGCATACTTAAGTAAACGATCGACAGTAAAACGAGGCAGTTCAGTTTCCACGGGTGTGTGGAAATTACGGTGTGTTTTGCGAATATAATTTTATGTTATTTTAAATTTTTGTAAGATTATATTATTTTAACTTTGATTTAATTTGAGTTTGAGTTTTTATTATTTTTGAAAGTATTTTATTTGAAGTGTTTTTCCTTTTTATTTTGGTATCCCGATGTTTGATAAAAGTTACTTAAACGGTAAACTTTAAAACGTTCTAAGGCTGTGTAATAATTATTTTCTTATCCAGTACTCGTTTTCGTGGTCAGTTAAGAAAATAATATAACACTCGCCCAGGTAGATTAAATTCATACTCGAACATCCAGTACTCGTTTTTGTGGTCAGTTGTTCGAACGTAAAACTACCTCATAGAGTGGTAGAGTGTAAAGGAAATCTGAGGGATTTTACTTAATAAAAATTCTGCACAGTACTCGTTTTTGTGGTCACCAGAAGAAGAATTAAACATATTTTTTACAACAGGTATTACATCTACTAATTCTGGGTCGGGGAATTGGTTTATCGAAAAATATCTGTTTTATACGTCAAGCATTTGCGTGGCGTATACGACAGAAAAAATGGTGTTTTTTTTCAACAACATTTTTGTATAAAAATTTTACCAAAGAACCATGATCAGAGAATAATCAAAAAGAGAAGAACCGTCAAGTTTGTTAAATATAGAAATTTGATTGTATGTTAATCACTACAACGTGTATTCGGCTCGGTTGATGTTGTACGACACACCGCGTTCACGTATTTGCCCTCCCAATTGTGTTCCACATCTGATAACTTCTAGACATAGACCTTATACTAAGTAACTGACTATAAGGTCTATGCTTCTAGATATACGAAACTATATGCCACCATTCGATCGTATAATATTATAATATTAGTATTATTCATTATATGTTATACTAATAATATTTATATTTATATTAATCTACTCACCTCTGGCGTAACCTTTCTGGCTGAGATGAAAATAATCGGACGACAAGTACGAAACGTCAGTGGTGTTAAATCGATTCAACGGAAATGTTAGATGTTCCGTAAACGTTTGGACAACAACCGCGAAATCTTCTTTGTTCTTAAACTCTTCGTTATTTCCCTGAAAACGAAATATGCACGATTGTAAAGTAACTGCTACAACGTTTTTATAATCGGTGAGGCATTACAGAACTATAATATGATCATGACATGATCGTCGTGTACATGTGGTCCAAGGTCTTACGACAGGAACTTCTATTAGTTCTTGTCTACATAAGGTAATAATGCAATATTATTATGTACAATGTGTACATATGAATAATACTTTTGTCTTAATATTTGTGTCAGTGTTCGGGTGATAAATGAACGCATCGTATCAGCCAAGTATATATTATTATGTATTACGTTTAAAACATAATAATATTCATTCATAATAGGGGAATAGTCAATAGATGCGAGTAGAATGATAGCACTTTATTGTATTTGAAAACTTTTTTTTGTAAAAGTTTGTACACAAATAACCAATTTTAATGGTTTATATTATATAGATGAGTCACTGGACAGTTTGGGCCGTACATAGTCTTAAACGGAATACTACCATACATTATTTAGAACTTAGCCATGTTTAGTTAAAGAACCTTAAAGTACCTATCATCCATATATATATATATATATTGACAGCGGGAAAAATAGAATCATTTCTATATATATATATATATAATAATATAAAATAATACTCAAGTAGTACTCTACGTTCAAGTACGTTCTTAAGCCAATTTTATTATTCAGTCTGTAAAAATATTTTTAACAAATTGTGTACGTGGAATATTTTTCAAATACATTTAATGTGTTTCAAATCCGAACAGAAATACAAAAATACGTAATGCGCATAGTCAGTACGTTTGAAAAACACTAAAAACAAAATCACATAACGCATTATACAACTATTACCTACTGTTAAACCATAATGCTGTTATCGTTGTAGTTGTTATTTAGTACGATGTTTTTGATTTTTAAAATAATGGAAAATATCTCAAATATACGTGTAAAATGGTCCAAATATTTTCGCATATTGTTGTAAATTCATGCATAATTAAAAAGAAATTGGCTTACGATTTCTTTCTCGACTTCTTGAAATCTTGTCATTGTTTTGATATAATCCGACCGTTTATGTTTGTATTGTATTGAAAACAAACACGGGCATTCGATGATGTGAGAAATGAAAGATATTGATGGCAAATTCGTAAGCTCCATTAAAAATTTTAAATCTAAAGTATATAAACATAGATTAGGTTGCGAATAAAAAACAATTTATTTGTGTCTGTATAAATATCGATTATTTTTAATATAATATTCCATAATAATACATTAATCCATAATTCAACATATTAGCCATAGTTGTAGGTATACTTTTTATCATTTTAAGCATTATAGTTTTAATTTAAATATTAATCCATAAAAGCTGATATAATATTATATGCTGGATAAAAACATAATATAATATAACATGCGATTTAAGTTCCAAATACACCTGTAAAGGTTTATTAATTTATATGATATATATTATTGTATATTATTATATACCTGTTAAAATATAATGCTAACCTAATTCATTAATGAAAGTAGGCAGACACTCTATAGTTTACTATTTAGTTTTTAGTAGTAAATGCATATTTTCAATATACTTATATTTTTATTAATAGTATTATGTGATCATTGATTTAAAACATTTACTATTGTTGTGAAACATATAAACTTGAACTCAATACGATGTTCAACATTATTTTAAACTTTTATTTACACTATGTTCCAGTTAAATAGTTATTGTTAATGAATAATGATTTCTGAGTTGAACCTTATGAATCTGTAGTGGAAGGTATTTCCATGGTTTCATGGAACATTCAAATCTAAGAAATGGATTAAGATTTACATAATAATAAAACAATACAACTTGAACTTAACTTATTGCGTGGTATTCAAATAACCATTAAAAAATACTTGATTTTACAATGTGTTTTTATTTTTTAGATAATGATAACAAAGTGATGAAATTTATTGGTTTTAGAATTAAGTGTTTTTTTTTTTTGTGTCTGTCATTATGTTTTGGGGCAATAAAAATGCTTCGTTTTCTTTATATACGTATAACAATTTTTGTAAAAGGAAAGTGAATTTAGCTGATACTCCAGTTTGTCAGATATTAAAATTCTCAATTGTTTTCAAAAGCGTTGAGATAAACCTTTAATTAGTTACAGAAAACGGGAATTTTTACACAAAACCGTTTTTTGACAAATCACATTTTTTATTTTGCTCAAACCCAAAAACGAAACAACGCATATACTTGAAATTTTCACCAAAAGTTTATATTAGCATTTCCATACAAGGTTAAGTTTTCGAAATTTAAAGTATTGAAATAATTTGATTTTTAATTTTTTTTTTCTATAATTGTCGATAAAAAAAATTCGCTCGGACAAAAAATACTTAAAAATTTAATAGAAGATTCCACAGAAATATTTTCTTTTTTTCTTTAACTAATTAATTATTAATTTATACAATATGATCATATCATTATATAATATGACGTGTGCTAAAGCCCTCTCTGCTTCGAAATCTGGTGAGTTTAATGAAGAAAATGTAAACTACTAGAGTGCAGTAGTAGCGTAAGTTTAATACAACAATATTATTTGTTTACTTTCTGTTCCAATTAAATAGGCTTTTTTTTTAAAAAAAAAATTTTAGTTCCTAATTAGTAAGATAAAAATTAATTGAATACATAATTAGGAGCTGTGTAAACTTCTATGGAAAAGTCTAAGTGTCAATCATTACCAAGTCAGGAATTATCATTACCATCGAAAAATGATCTCATTGAAGGAGGATTGATTTTTTTTTCAAATTGATAAGAATAATCTTATAAAAAAATTTAAAATTTAAGGACACATATTTAGTATTGTAATCGGGAATGAGGAAGGTAGAAGAATGAGAAGAGTGCTACGGCCTTTGTCATTAAGCACTTTTTCTTCTTCTTTAGGTTTATAATTCTACTTTGTACTTTGAACTTTGAAGGTATATTAATATCTTTTCCTTTGTCTATACTCAATACTGAGAGTGTATAATAAATAGTTTTTACACTAATATTACATCGTAAAACTAAAGTACACCAACTAAGTTCCCACGAGCGTAAATTTGATATTTCAGTATTGGAAATGACAATTTTGTTATTTAGTTAAAAAATTTTCTACAGATAGTAAAATATTAAAACTATTTAATTATCTCTAAATATGTATATACAAGTATTAATATTATGAAAAAGCTGTAGATTTTGCTTGTACATATTATGTAAACTGTGTGTATGTCTCACATAAGTCTATGAACGTCATAATTGTATATTTATATTTTATATTTTTACGCCCGGAGGCAAAAGAGTGTACAATGAATTCAAATATAGTTAGATAAAAAATTGAATAGTTATATATATATATATATATATATAGATTTTTAAACATAATAATAACATTATCCTATTAAATATGGAAGTATACATTTTAGATAGACAAATAAAGAAAAAAATAAAATAAAATAATAAAGAAAAAGATTATGATTTATATTATAAATTAAAATCCAAGCATAAATTTCGAAGTTTAGATTCAGAATCATAGTTGAAGTCGATGCTATCGAGGCTGTTGCAAGCCCGAAGCATACGACTTTTGGGTTCATTAAAACTATAAGATTGTCTGTGGAATGACTCATAAAAAACATTTTTTGATCTACTATAAATAGTTGGAATTGTCAAACCGATTTGATCAAGTATTTCGGAACACTGAATATTATTATTTAACAATTTATGAATAAAAGAAGCATCATTAAATTTACGTCTAGAGGAGAGTGAATGAAGACCTAACTTTATTGCAAGTTCCTTTGTTGAACAATTGATTAAAAACTTGAAAGATAAATATCTCAAGAAATTAGATTGTACAGTATCAAGACGGCTAATGTGATTAAATCGATAAGGATTCCAAATTATTGTTCCATACTCTAAAATCGAACGCACCATGGAACAATATAATGTTTTTTAGACAATGGATATTTTTGAAATCATAGCATTGACGTCTGATGAATCCTAACATGCGCATTGCTTTGCTGTAAATAAATGAAATATGATCAGAGAAGGAGAGACCAGCAGATAAAATGATACCCAAATCTTTAATGGAAGAAACTGAATTAAGGGCTTGGTTATCAATAGAATAATTATACATAACAGGATTTTTACGTCTGGTAAAGGATATCTGAGCACATTTATTGATGTTTATTAATAAATGGTTTTCTTTACACCAATTGCTAAAACGGATAATATCATCTTGCAATCTAACACAATCTGCATGAGAGTTAACTACCATATACATCTTAAGATCATCAGCGAAGAGAGAATATTTACAGAAACGGAATACACTTTTTAAATCATTAATGAAAAGTAAAAATAATAAGGGAGATAAATGTCCACCTTGTGATACCGGATAGGACACTAAAAGTATATGACACTTGTTCTAAGATTTTGACTTGATGAGTCCTCCCCATTATAAAGGAGCAAAACCATGAGAGTAGTGGGTTACCAACGCCAAGAGCATTAGGTTTAATTAATAATAGTTTGTGATCAACTGAATCAAAGGCTTTACTTAGGTCAGTATATATAGCGTCAACTTGTCTTCTTTTTTCAATAATATCGAAAAGATTAGTAACGTACACTAACAAATTTGTACAAGTTGATTTTTTTTGTATGAAAACCGTGTTGTTCATTAATTATGACATTTTTAAACATATTTGACTTAACTTACTTAACTTTGGTTCAATTAAATTTTTAAAAAGTTTCGGTATCGAACTTAATTTCAAAATTGGTCGATAATTGCAAATAGAATTACGATTGCCAGATTTAAAGATTGGTGTTAAAAAACTAGACTTCCATATTTGGGGGAAAGTACCAAGGGTAAGAGACATATTAAATAAAGTGTGGATTGGACGGGCGAGGGCATAACAACATTTAGATAAAACTATAGGGGGTTAATTATTTGGTCCTGCAGTGCAGTCTAGGCCTATATTTGAAAGGCCTTCAAAAACTTCGGTTAAAGGTATGTTTGAAGACGGGGCATTATTAGTAGATTCGAATAAAATATTAGTAGTGTGGTAAGTACTAGGTGGAGACCTGACGTATACTGACGAAAAATAATTTGCAAATGCATTGGAAATGGCTTGGAAATTGGTTATTATCATAACTAGAGTTATCATATGACATTGGAGATGGAATAAAGTTATTTTTACTGCGGTTTTTTACACAGCTCCAGAATTTTTTAGGATTGGTAATTAAATTATTTTGTATATTGTCTAAGTATTGTTCATGGCATTGTTTTGAAAAATATTGATATTTGGCCCGAAGTTCAGAGAAATATAAATAAGTTGATATGCATTTTATATTGTTTATGAGCTAGACGTTTTTCTTTTATCAGTTTACGTAAATTACTAACAAACCAAGGAAGAAAGTTACAATTTGGTACAGTATATGTTGGTACGTATTTATCTAAAATAGAGTTAATTAAATTATAAAATGATTCTACAATTGTGTCGATATTATCATCGGAAAATATTTCATTCCAATTAATATTATTCAAGGTCATTGAAATACCTACAATGTCTGCTTTATTAAAATTTTTCTTAATTAATGGTAATCTAGGTGGGATTTTTGATCCGTTAATTTCGCAGTTTATATGGAGCGGAGGATGTGGTATATCTATTGGAACTAAAGGGCTAGTGCATAATTCAACACTTAATACATTTAAGTTAGAAAAAACTAAGTCTAATGTATTACAATAGGGATTACAAATGGAATTATATTGTGATAAATTGCAGATTGAAAATGAATCAAAAACTACATTAACTGTCGCAGGCAAACGGCCATTAACAACTAAACCGGTATTATCATATGAAAACGTAGTACCACGAAAATTATAGTCCCCACAAATAATCAAATCTATATTATCTCGGAAGTGTTCAAAAAACCAATTAATAGTAAGTACGTGGGTTTTATATACAGATATAGGACTAACCTCTGGAATATAACAAGTGCCGATAATCAGTTTTATATTATTGTTGGTTTTGATAGATACAAACACCTGTTCTACTGAGCTGTATGGAGTTATACCTAATTAATTCACTCACATACTTCTTATGTATACCGATTAGTACTCCATCACCACGGCCACATTTACTCGTCAAAACACTTCTATCACATTTGAAAATATTATAGTTAAAGATACCCAATTCTGAATCTAACACATCGGCATTCAACCAGGTTTCAGTAAAAATTATATAATCATAGTTATTGTAAGGAACATTACAGGTTAAAAATTTTAGTATGTTATTAAGACTTCTTACATTTTGATAATAACCTAATAAATTATTACTTTTCTTAAAATTAGAAATATTTACATGGTATTTTATGAGTAAATATTTACACATGGTTTTTTGTAGCTGTAGTTGATACAACTACTTTCTTCAGTTTTTTTTTATAAGAGTGGGAGCTTCATCTACGAACTTGATAAACCATCCGTTATCGCCCGAGTGTTTCTTCGTATCTAATTGACGTTTTTAACTTCACTATATTGCGTGCGTTGTGTAGTCATCAAGTCCATACCGATAAAAATATGTTTAAATAAGTCGATTTCACGTAATTTCCGCTTGGCTTTTAAAACTGATAACATTTCAGACTTACTTCCAGGTTTAACCATTATAGGACGGGGTTTTTCAGAATTTTTTCCCAGGTGAGTGGCATGAGTAACTTGTAAATCTAAATCAATTTTTTTAAAAATGGTTTCAGCTAATTTTGTCGGCGATGAATCACTGTTGTTGGATTCTTCTACAGCGTTGAAAATGAGAATGTTGTTTGATTTAGCTATACGTTCTTATATTTCATGAACTAAAGATTATATTGTCGTTTTGTAATATTTTTCATTTATCAGTTGTGCGTTTTTGATTTCAAATATATTTATCGTTTTGTAAAGTAACTATGATATTGTATTATTGATCCCTTGGTATTTTTCAGTCTCATAATTGTCGTTTTTATTATTTTATTTCTCAGTTGTATACACAAATTGTATCATTTTAGTATCATAATAGATTATCCTTCATATTTTTGATTGAACTGTTAAACTGTTGGAGAGAACCGTGTACAATACTATTAATAGTTATTGCTACAAAAACAATATTGTTACCATTATAGATGTTTGATTAAAAGTTCGTCTCAGAATTCGATAATACAGGATTGCAATTAATGGACCCTTTTCATACGTATTAAGACTATTATATATTATATTTTACATCGTTATCCGAAAAATAATCATGTCGATCATTAGGTACACTGCATATTCGAACATTTTGTACGAGGTGCGATCGTTGTTATTGGGCCTTCCGTATCCATTACACAGATAGTACTGATTTAATGGATGGATCTTTGATTATTGTAATACTAGTTTATAATTTTAGATTAGAAACGACTACTGTTTTAGTCTATATTAAATTGATAAAATTAACAACAATTTATTCTATTTATATTTAAACATTCTTCGAATCGAAACTTTCAATTACTGATATTTTAAAAGAACAAAAGGTTAATGAAATAATTAAATAGCTTTATTGATATTTTTTTTCCATTTAAACTTTTAATGGTGAAAAAAGTTAATACAATTTGAATGAATAATCTTTCAATATTAACTGATTTATATTCGAACCCGGGATATAAGTATTCTCAACTGCCTTGCGAATGTTTCAGAAATTTTTTTAATAATATTATGTAGTACCTAATTAAATTAACTATACTACGTTTACATACAAAATTCAACTTACTTGGAGTTACAATTATATTCACTATGGTCCGTGGTAGATTTTCTTTTAGATACCGTAATGTCATTAACATATATTCTTTGTGTTTTTCAGCTAACTTGGTATAATCTTCGTAGCAAAATTCTTGACAAAAAGTATTTGGGCCCATCAATATCGATATCATCTGCAAATAAACGATACACCATTAATACCTATCATATTCTTGAGTAAATATACATTTTGAAGTGAACAAATCTATAGCCCTATTGTTTTATTATAAGAGATATATTCGTTTTACCTTCCAATCTTCATTTACATTGACTCTTTTGTCCATTTTTATCCGTTTTACCAATTCTTTTGTCATAAAAACAACGTCTCTACTGAGGGCACCGAGATCGGCAACGTTGAATTGGGAAAAACTCTCCTGGGCTTGCGAATTGCCATAAGCATACCCGATCAATTTTGGATTAAAGACTTTTAAAATGTTTGGTAGGGTTAAAAATTCTTTCCATGTACCTTGTCCTCCTGCAGGACATAATAAAATACGATTCAAATTGAAGTTGTTTTTATAATTGAAGTATTTACCATACTATCATCTTGACCCATAGCCGTGTAGGTTAACACTAATTATGGTATAGTGAATTTATATAGGGAAAATATTGAATATGAATATATTGATTTAAAATAATTAAAATAATTAAGTCACTATGTTTAAAAGTCTTAACTGACAAATTTTTTATATAATTTTATCTTATATGTGATTGTGGTTTTGAAGAATCTCAATAACATATTGACTTTATTTAATAGATGCACTTTGTGAGAATTGAGATTATAGTAGCCGCAACGTGCGTCTACTCGATTTGTGTGTGTCCTCCTCACACAAGAAATAAATTTGTAAAAATGTATGTGGTTTGTTTGAGATTGAGCAGCATTGAGCCAGTGTCATTTGAAAGCTTAAATTTGAATGTGGGATAGGACTTCAGGAACAGATTTCAATCTGGATCCATACTGATAAGTAAACCTTTCAATGGTTTGGGGGGTGTTTCAATTACTGATAGTCGCACTTTTTCTGACGCACAACACATACACCAACTGGCTCATTATTTAGTTTAAGCGCATGATAATAAGGACTTTCTTTGTCCACATCACCAACCGTCATTTTGGAATAAGCACAACATTCAATTTTTGGCTCATACTCGAATGCCTAAAGGAGGAACAAATCAGATGTAAATTCTCGATACACTTGTTGGCGTTTTCGATTTGATTATGCTCTGCGTGTGTTCACTACGAACCGAGATTTTTATACATAAATATATATAGATTATTATTATAAAGTAATAATTGTAATTTTTTATGATATTTTAAAAATCGACCTTTAAGTTAACTATAATAAACGTAGCTGATATATTGTTATCGATGTCTCGCATAAAGGTCTTGGCCCGAGAAACATATCGGGAGGAGGGATTTGGAGTCTGGAGCTCCTTAACTAAGATTTTGCTAACCCAGTCATTAACACCTGTATACGCTTATGAATTTACAGTTCGTATATCTCGCGACATCTGCACACGCAATACATGTCGAAAACCGTGAGCGTGACGATTAAAAAATATCTCACCGCCCGAAAAAGACGTTCCTCGATGATCGACCACTATCCCCGGTAAAATTAACGAAAAGCTCCCGGTGCCAACCGTTAGCGAATCACCAACGGTGCCAATCACGTCTATGTCGCCCGGTCTCAGTTCGTGCACGCTCTTCGGCCGCGTGGCCGATCTTGTGCCGTTGGTGTTGCAGAACGGTTTGGTCGACTTCGGCACTCGCTGTTGGACTCTCTGCGAATCAAAGCAAACAAGGAATGGTTCATGGCAAGCAATAGTATGGTGGATCGGGTAGGCAGTCTGCTTTCATGCGTAGCGTGCTTGGGTTCTGTGTGAGAATGCAGCGGTGCCTACCTGTATCATTCGATATCTGTCTACTTGGTTCTGCGAGGTGAATATATTTTGCAGAAATCGCTTTGTAGGGTAAAATAGGTTTTGAATCTTTATAAGTGATCTCGGCACGCCCGTCTGGTTATCGTCCGGAAAGTGCAGCATCCATTTCGGTGTAAGGAAGTCTGTTTGCCATGTCGAAGTTGCAGTGAAACACATTAACGCGATGCACACGCCGATTCTTATAATCTCTGGAAAAATCTCGATTATTACATGAAAAATATGAATAATAAAATACTATCTGCTGACGGGCAATAATATTTTCAAGATTAAAAATCACTTAAGCAAGGAATACATCGCGTTGTTTCGCTAACTATTAGAATTGATTTGGGTATTAGACTTTAATAAAGTAATCGTTCTAATTAGGTATATGTAAATTTTGTGCCCGTGTGTGTAGAATTGCGTTTTTTGATCGACGACGATATTTTGCATTTAAACTCGTTTACGAATAAAGTGTCACTGCATTTTATGCAAAGTTGAACCCTATATTTGTTACTGCAAATAGTATAGCAGTATAATTATTATAATATGAAAGTTATATATCATGAGTTTTATTTACGAGGAAATTAAAATTTAATTTTTCTACAGTCGCTGCAGCATAGTAGTGATGGCAAAATTCTACTCTTGAATATTATTAAATTAATTGAGAATCTATTATTTTTGTATGTATAATGATAATTTTTTCAAAAATAAGGCTGTTCTGAGTTTTGAGTCTTAATAATGTGCATAATATGATAAGAGAATCGACGATAAACGCCAATATTTCAAATATATATTTTTAAACTCGATTGCAGACGTATAGTTGTGTATTTTTAAATAAATCATTTTAATATTATTTTTAAACACTCGCCGAGGTAGTATTTACGGTTAGGGATAAAGTACTCGATTAATTATATAATGAAAAATATGATTTAATGTTTAGATTCTAAACCTAGAACGGTGTGTGTTGCGAAAAGTACAATGTATTATACTACGAAATTTGAAAGTACGTGTAATATAAGACCCTGTTACTTTGATTAATTATTGATAAAATAAACAAATTATAATACCTTATAGAAAATTCAGAAAAAATCATATAATATTCAAACCAATTTTCAGAGGGTAATCATATTATTGGGCAAGACCCCGTTCGCCCAAAAATGACCCTTCGCTTTTTTCAAATATTTTAAAACTACTTTCCCTTTTCGCTCAAGATTATTATATAGCACTTTCTAACCAAATTTTTACAATACACACGTTGGGAAACACTTACTTTAAATTAATATAATAATAAATTAACATAGTAATAAATTTGTTATATTTAAATTATTTATTTGTGTTAATTAGTTTTATAAAGCCATTTAGCATTTCCCGGAGAGTACCACGAGGAGGCGGTTTCTCTTACTCTCCAAAAATATATTGTATTTTTGTATAGTTTTTGTACATTAATATAATTTTATATAATACAAGAATAAGTTTTTATCAAACTTTTCTATTTAATACTATATTAACACAGTTTTCACGATTTATACTTTTGATAAAAATTTACTTATATTATATAAAAATTATATTAATATACAAAAACACAATACATTTTTAGAGAGTTAGAGAAGCCGCATTCTCGATAGTTAGATATAAATAATTTAAAGTAAGTTTTTCCCAAAGTGTGAATTATAAAAATTTGGTCGGAAATCGCTATTGAATATTCTTGGACGAAAAGGGAAAGTAGTTTTAAAATACATATTTGGGCGAAAAGAGTACCACCCCATATTATTATAATATAGAACACGTCACTGGTTAGAATAACTTATTTAAAATGTAACGCGCAGTACCTACTACATATATTTGCGAATTTTAGGTACTGATGGAAAATATACGGCAGGCAGGTATATATAGGTACATTACCTCTTTGGAACACCCGGGTCATCGTATTCGGGGACGACAGTTTTGTTGAATTAATGTTTATTTCATTCGTTCCGCAGCAAACCGACGACTTGTGACGTCTATAATGATAACTGAAATTCACGGTGCAACAGTTACTCGATGGTGTACTATTACAATATTATTACTGCAACGACCACTGAGCACCGAAATCGGATTCGTTCTCTGGGTGACGCTTGTGTTGGTGGTCACTTCACATGTTATAGTAATTCGTGTATTCGTTATCACAGACGTTTATAGTCTCGTATCATTATAGCCGTGTCGAGTCGGCGGCGGGGTATCGGTGGCACAGGTTGGAGGCGGTGGAATGTTTACGGTGTTCAGGTCTCTGCGCGCAATCGGCTGACCTTAGCAGTAGCCGTTCGATGCAGTATCTGAGATACTGATACGTCCGACAACTTGCGTTATTTCCGATGACCACCACTGTACCGTAACGATATGCTGATATACGTTCCTTGCCGTTGCGAAGGCGGAACATAATAATCCGTGGGTAACGCTACCGGTGTATTATTATTTACTATCATTAGTTCATTGACGCAATTTTGGGGATGGCTTGAAAGTCGGAGGGGTTTGGTCCCTCCAAAAATGTATACTTTAATTGCAGTCTTAAATCCTGTATCAATGATCTAAGAAACATAATACAGTAAAGGTTGTTTGAAAAGCCCATCCAAGTCAAAAACTAAAATTGTATATATTATCATTGAATTCGTATCATTATCATTATTATAATTGCTATGGTTATAATTATATTATAATGAATTGCCTTATCGTAATATTATAACTGGCACGTGCGCGTTTACAAGGTGACGTTCTTGGCAACAACTTAAATCGATCGTATTATTACTACGGTGATGTGGAACCATTCGAATCCATATTTTGATATCCGTTTATGTGTACACATAAATATGGTATAGGTACAACTATACGTTTTGGTGATCATTTTTTTTTTTTTTTGAAAATATCGTATGGGTTCCGTGATAAACCGTGTATGTGTATTACATTACAAACGTGGTATATAAGGCGAAGCGTTGACTCGCGTTGTAGTACAATATGCAATACGGTTTGTGTTGTTCGAACACTTTTAATACATTTTCATATACGTAATATGTTATAGGTATAGTTCATAGTTATAATTAAACATCCTAGTCTGGACTTGTTTAGTACAATCACGAAAGTTGTATAATATCATTATCTTTCATTAAAAACTAATCATGTCACGAGCATAAGGATATACAATTTTGAATATTGTCACATCAGCCACTATCTTTATTCGCATGACACAATATTGTATGGTAGGTACTCAACAATGTAGATACCGTAAATAGTAAGTTCTTTGAATCAATACCGGTTTACTATAATATTGAGCTATAGAATATTAATATTTACCTGGACTTAAAACCAAAATAACCATGGTGATTCAGTCTGGCGATAATGTTCACCATGAACACACGCTCTTGCGATCGCTCCGCTATCTGCATTTTAAATATGCTCATTATTATTGTGTTATCGGTTATTTCATTTTCAATATAAATAATATTATCATTCGTTCTGCTAAAAGTTCGCCTCGTACGCCTACGGCATCTAAACGAATATTATCTAACTCTTTAAATTCTCTTCTTCATGAGGATAAAATATCTAAAACTTATTCTTCACCCAATCGCTTCGCCGTTCTTTCCTCAATTGACACTTGTGATGATACCGTATTGGGCTCGGTTCCGTCCGTTCGTGATGATAACGTCGAAATATTTACTCAACTCACTGCTCGGCTCGTGCTGAGCTTCACATACCGCCTATCTATATCAGTAACATTAGTAATTTCTCCTCACTCAAGGACGTCTTAATTAATATAACCACCAACCCCAACGGGTTCACATGCAAATCTACTTCTTCACATCTTATTGTACAACCTAGTAGTCTTGATAATTTTAATGCTTTGTCTCGGTATTTGATGAATATTAACGTCAGTTTTCATACTATTCTTTCTCGCTCTAAACGTCCGCTTAGGATCGTTATCAGACACCTCCATGATTCCACTCTCAGTGCTGACATTTCGGACGCATTGTAGGAAGAAGGACACATCGTGAGGCAAGTTTAACGTTAAAAATAAAAAATATAATCATCCTCTCCCAATATTTTTGGTCGACCTTGAATGCAATGATAATAATAATAAAATCTGTAATATCACTTCATTACTAAATACTAAAGTAATAATTGAAAAACCAAATAAATCATCATATGGGCTGCCGCAATGTTATAAGTGTCAAGACTATGGTCACACGCAAAGATATTGTCATCACCCATCCCGGTGCGTCAAATGTGGCGAGGCTCATAAGTCAAGCCTCTGTACCAAGGATCGCTCCAGTCCAGCTAAATGCGTCCACTGCTCTGAAGATCATATGGCCAACTTCAGGGGGTGCCGTTTCTATCAATCCATTCTAAATCGTCACAAAATAAAGTCGTAATATTCCCAAAAAAATGCCTCACAGACTAAAAACTTAACATCCGAGTCCCTCCCAAACGAACCTTCCCAATCCATTACATCATATGCTTCTGTTACTGCTGGTACTAATCCGAATATAAATCCACATATTCCAAATTAAAATTCAGCTCTCTCAAAATTCCTCTCCGATTTAACTTCTATTATAAACTCATTCCTTTCTGCCATATTAATAAACAAATAATTAAGGCATTAACTGTCTATTATTATTTTTATTATTTTGTACACTGATTGTGTTTCAATTGTTTATCTGATATATTTTATAATCTTTTATCGTTATGTTTAATTACTTCACCTCTTGTTTACTGTATCTATATTAATTAACTTTGTACATTTATCTTTGTAATTGTTGAACTATAATAGTTATTACTAAAAGTTTTAAATTGAAATAATAAAAAAAAAACCATGGTTCTAAGTAGGTTTTATTTTTTATATTTCTTTTACTACAGTAAAGCTTTGAAGTATTATTTCTTGTATTTTTCGGGATATTCCTTATAATTTTCATAGCACATAACTAAAAAATAAATATTTAAATCTATCAACACTGGAATCAACTGGGTATTAAAGAAAAATTACAATGATAAACGATATAATTACATAAGAAAAAAAAACATCGATTTTTATATTAAACTATACAATTGTATCATTGAATTATTTTCCAGTCATCATTCACATTAATTCTTTTATCCTTTTTAATCCTTTTCACCAATTATTTTGTTATAAATGGAATACAATTACTAAGTGCACCTACTTTGGCAACAGCAAGTTGAGAAAATTATCATTGAATCACCATATGCGTAACTAATCAATATCGGATTAAATAATTTGAAAATATTCGATAAAGTTAAAAATTTTCTCTGTATACCTTGTCTACCTAAACATCGTAAAATACTTTATATCTTCATTATTTAATGGTTTTGATTTTAATTCAAGTATTAATTACTTTACCTTATTACTTATATAGTTATTAAAACTTAAGGTATGACAATAATATAATAAAACACTAGAACCCAATATTAAAACGTGTAGAATTACTACGCGTCGTCGTTCTGAATCATGTTTGTAGCAGAAAAAATTTCACTTCGAGATGTAGTCGATAAAAAAAAAAAAAAATAAACGCTATCAACATATTATCTTGCAGTATTACTCTCTACTTATAACAATATTAATCAATTTTAATTATACCACCGGACCACGAGGAACCACGATGTTTTACTACCAACTGCTGTATTATGATCGAAAAGCTTTCAGTCTCGACCGTTAATGAATCCTCGACATTTCCGATTACATCTATATCGACCGGTCTTAACGCTAATCGGCTTTGTTGAAGACCGAGTACCATTTTTGTCGCAAAATAATTCAATCTAGGCCACCAGGTTCCCAAGATATTTTAAAAAGAAAAAAGTCAACAAGAAAATCATTACGATTGCAGAACGTTCATCATCGTTACCGAGAGATCATCGACAATAATAATATATTTTTCCGTACTTGTAATTTTTTGTACCTATAATTTCTGGGTTATTCTCAACTGATATTGTAATCTAAAGTCTAAACATGTTTCGAACAAATTCTCTTGCGGGTTACAACAGGCTATTTCGTAACTTATAATAACGGATTTCGGTACGTCCGTCAAGTTTTCATTGTATTAATATAGCATCCATTTCGGTATTAAAAAGTCTCTTTATCGTAACGTTGTTGATGTTATGGCGCAACACTATAAGATACCTGAAACAACTGAAACAATTTCTGAAAAAATATTTTCCTTGTTTCATTAGTTTTGTATTATATAACTATTATCAAGTATTTTGTATACAGTGTGGGAAATTATTACTAATAATACACGTGTTTTTGATCCGGTGTATTTTATTTATGATTACAAAGTATATTAAATAGAACAAACTTTAAGTGCATCGTATAAGCATTAAGCACTTATAAACATGGTGTACTCCATTCCTTCGAATAAAAAAAAAAATTAAATGTTTACATTGTATCTAAAGACCGGATTTAAATGAATTTATTTTAAACTGTATCGAATATTGCATGCATTATGCAAACATGCATAAAATAAAATTTAAATTTTATAAACGAAATAAGTAGCTAAATTAGTAGTACACGTTGATACATAATAAGAAAAAAGTACGAACAATGTACTATAGTGAGCATGTTAGTTGAAAAATAATAAGTTATCAAAGTGTGTTCCATGATTATCTCTGTAAAATTATTATGACCATCTGCAAATACTTGTAGGACTTGAACGTCTTGAACTGTGTTTATTATCAACATTGACTATTGGTGTATAATTAAAATTGACTCTATTAGTGGCCTGTTGTTAGTGTCCAATTATTTTTCGAAACTTACATTATTTAATACATAAACATACCTATTATCTTTGTATTTTTGCTCAATTCCTTTTCGGACCACGAGGTGTATCATTGAAAATATGCAAAAATATGCAGTATACAATTTTAATATTTAATCAGTCAAGTAATAATATATGGACATTCATTGACAGCATGCATTTGATGTTGAAAATAGCAGCGTGTACTTTCTTATACCTAACGCATATAGTATATACGCCATATACGTTATAATCTTAACGATTTCCTGAGATTCGTATGTTTTCCAGCTGGAATGAATATTCATATATCCTAACGGAACTTAAATAAAGCATGATGTTGGGAATGAACATAACATTTTCGATTAACAAGTTCAAGTTCCCTGCGGAGTCAACGGACAATTCTTTATTATATATTTTAAAGAAAGAATGTGTTATAGAACTCAAATTATATTAGGTTTCGATAGTGAAGAGGAACTTTTGGAGGTATCGTGCAACGAAAACAAAAGTGTTGTTGGAATTGAGTTGTGAACGCGAGAATTTATTACATCCGTTCGTGAAGTTATTAGCAGCATCAAATGTGAGTAAAGATTTAATGTAGTCGCGAGATGACATGAAAACGTTGTAATATTGTCATCGGCTTTGGTTCGGGGCGGTTAAATTATTGGTAGGGATGAACATGTTGTATTACGTAATACGATTCTATTTGAAACACATGCAGTACGTGCAATCATTATGTGTGTGTGTGTGTGTGTGTGTGTGTGTGTGTGTAACACTATATGCATATTGATTGGAATAATTTAATGCGGTACTGTTTGATCGTCTGACGGTCAGGGTTTAAACTCCACAATAACGTGTACCTACGTAGCCAAACTAGGTAATAAAGTACATGGTCGTCGGGAAATACTCAGAGGGTAGGGGCGTATTGTCACGTTTGATAATTTTACTTAAATTATTCTTAAATATAGGTCTGCCAAACGGATAAAGAATTGCTACTAACGCCGCTTCGAAGAATATTAAAAATAGACAATATACTGTTATGGGATACAAGTTCATACATTTATAATTTATAATACGTATTCCGTAAGGGCCCATGAATCGAAACCGTATTGATTTTAAGAAATGTCATTTTAAAATATGCCACTGTAGGCACGTACCTATGTCCTATTATATTTTAGTGCCTACATGTAAAAACATCCCACTGGATTAATTATAATCACCATCGTCTGAGTGTACTGTATTCGAGTGGACACTTGTAGAATAAAGTATTGTAGAATTCGCCCCGAGAACCTTTCGAAAATAACATAGTTTAAATATTGAAATTAGATCCTTTTGTTTCGAAAAGCGACAGATATTCTACAAAAAATCGCGTATGTTGCAAACGTGGTCCATAACGTCATAAATTCTGTGTTTAATACCCGTATTCGCGTCGTATTAGCCTAAAGCCTAAGGTATAAATATACCTATATTCACTATGCGTATGAAGTTATTACACCTACATACTGAATGGTTTACTAACTTATAATATTAAAATTTATGATCATTTACAGTTGTATTTATTAACGAATCAATTTGGATAAACATTTACATTTCATTTTTGTTTGTAAGGGCAAGTATTATCAGCCTAGAATCTAGCTCACATGCCTGCATCAAAGCAGTGATTGTCCTTGTACTTTATTGGTGATTATTTCAAAAGTGAGTGGCACTGGAAACTGCAAACGTTTGAATTTAAATAGCATATTATCTATTGGAAGCATTGGAATACGTGGAAACCTTTCTCCTTTTCCATCCAAAATTGCTCCAATGACATTGTTTATCATCTTTTTTACAGGAAATCTTATATTATAACCTGTGCATTAACATTTCTCACCAACAAAAGACATTAAAGGAATATTTCAAATTACTTTTTAATAAAAATTATTTAAATGCTTGACTGAAAAATCTTTAAATATAATTTACTCTATCCCTTTCTTCCTCCTCCCAAGAAAAAAAAAAAAAAACAAAATACAAAACATGAAAAATTGTCAAAGTGGTATCACTCAGGGAAATATTTGGAATAGCCCTGTGACAAAAAAAAAAAAATTGTAAAATTATTTAAATGTTTCACCGGAAAATCGTAACATTTTAACACTTAAAATTTAAATATAATACATTCTTCAGTCACTATTTTCCAAAATTGGTAAAAAAAAACATCACCATAACTTCCGAAGAGTTTTTAAAAATAGCTCTTTAAAAAAAAAAAATCATAAAATTATACAAATGGCTTTCCGTAAAGAGACTGTAAACTTGAGGTTCCCATTTTGATTGACGGCGCCCTAAGTTATTTTTTAAAACCTGGAGGCACCCAATATCTATACTATACAGTCTATATACTCAATGGTAATATATTATGTATTTATATTTATAGCAATCAAACTGGTATGAAAATTTAAATAGATTGATCGCAGTATAAATATAAGTTATATAGAATACAATAGGTTTTATGTTATAGTCTGTGTTATTGCTCAAAAAGTTTTTTTTTTTAAAAATATATTTTGAATAATTTTACGGCACTCCTAATTTAAGTTCGTGGCATCCTGGTTGAAAACCTCTATCATAACCTTTTAATACAATACACCCACTACTTCTCTTATTTCAGACAAAATATGTAAAACAGAGCGACACTCAAGAATTCATCGAGAACAACTCTGTGAAAAAAAAATTGTAAAAAAGTTCAATAATATCGTCAGAAAAGGGGTGCATTTAAATATAATACACGCCCTTGCTCTTCCTCTCTTCTTCCCTTTCCTTGACAAAATTGGTAAGAAAAAACATCACCATAACTTCCGGGAAATTAAGAGCAACAATTCTGTGAAAAAAAGTTTCTAAAAAAGTTCAATAGTGTCGTCAGAAAAAGGATACATTAAAATGGCTTGTTTTTCTTGTTGTTGTAAATGTATTGCAAATGCTACGGTACAAAATTAACAATTTTCATCTCCTAATATGGGAATTCGTTTTCATTCTGTATATATCATGTAGCTGATGCACGTACACGAAATGACAAAATCGAATATAGGGATTTTATTATGGGCTCTTTATCTCTCTCTCTATAGAAAATGCCGATGACAACGATAACGCAGCAATAGTCGTAGGAGTAATAGGGGATTGTTCGCGTGCCATACACGATGTAGTTATGCACGTCGCCGCCGCCAACGATGAAGCAGTAGTGGCGTAGTGCTGAAGTAAACGCAAGAGTAGTGGAGGTTAAGAACATGACTGTGTCCGTAGAATACAGCAAGCCGTGCACGTCACTATACGTAATTACAGGGGAAACTAAATATTTGCAAAAACTATTAAATTGAAACATTTTCGGACTTTTCTCATTAGATGGCTCGTCTGCAAGTTGAATTACCCGTCGCTGCCGGGTTACAGAAAGAAAAAAAATAGGATAGTAGAATATTTTTATTTATGTATATATTTATATATACATATATATCAATATTTAGTTATAACATAAGCTATTTTTTTCGGAAATTGACGCCTAGTAAATGAAAAGGGTAGAGTAGAATCTGAAGCAAGGCTGCCCACAGGGGGGGGTTTAGGGCACGCCCCCCACTAAATTAGATAATACCTAATTTATATAGCATTTATTTGCATTTTATAAAGCAGTCTTGGAGGGCGACTTGGAGACTGATATCTGATTAGGTGACGCAAAATTTTTCGTCAGTTTTTTTGCTAGCCCCCTCACCCCCCACCCCGAGAAAAATATCTGCGGGTCGCCTTGATCTGAAGGAGTCAAATCAATTCTAGGCAATAAAATACGTTGGTCAGTTCCTTGACCAGTTATGGATTCTAAGTCTACAGAATGTTTATACATATTTCATACAATAAATCTTGTACCATTCATTAGATTGGACACTACATTTAAATTTCAGAGTAACTTTAAAGTTATAATACCCATGACAATCATAACATTAATAAATACAATATGATCAATTGTTATGGTAATATCTACCATGTTTGATGAATGTTGTTCAATATGTTCGAACACTTTGGTCAAAATAATCAATAAAATAATTATTTAAATTATTAATAAGTATCATCTACATTTTCAACGACGTAGGTATTTTAAACGTAATTTTAAATTCTAATCGAATCCGAGAATAATATATATATATATATATATATTGGTTTTGAAATAATATTTTTTTTTTTATGTGTGATAAATAACAATTTTGACTTCGCTGTGACCTTCACAAACTCAGAATCATGTCTCGATTATGTTAACGAATGAGGTGATAAAATGTAAAAACCTCATTATCTGTGTCATTATTCCTGCTGTATTTTCTCCTCGGACAGCTGCGTGGTTAGATTCAATAATATACAAAATGTATTGAATATTTCTGCTTCAATCTATTTTTGGCAAAAAAAACTTTTTATTGAAATGCGCCACATTCTACGGAGTAACTTGTTAAACAAACACGCAAACAAAGAAAAGTATACAGCTAAATAAATGCCTACCTATACGAATATTGTTCATTTGAACATTTTAAATTTAATAAAACTTTTCGCCATCTTCCAAACAGTTGAACAATGCCGTCGACGATTTATGTAAATGTATTTCAAAATTGTTTAAAACAGATGTTTTTATTGTTTCTGTTTACCAAACTAAAATTTTGTGAGCAATTATGGGTACTTACTATCCACAGAATAATTATAATAGTTAAAGAGGTTGTACATGCGAATTCATCAATTAATGTTTTATTATTTATTTTTGTTGCATACAATTACCAAATGAATAATTAATAATTAGGTAGTTATTATGTAGCTTATGCAACAATTAAATTGTTCGGACCATAAGAAATAACTTTCATCCCATTGAATAGTAAAAAAAAACAATCTAAGAAAATATAAAGTTATAACTTTGAACTGTTTATGATTCATTTATTTTTATTGCAGGTTTTAGATTGAAAAACACTACTACTCCTCTAACTCGTAACAATAGTTTTTTTTAAGTATTTTCATTTCGAATTAGGAGGAAAAAATTATATTCTATATTAAAAAATGTATTTTCAAGGTGGGTAACTTTTTCATAATTATTGTTATTGCTGAGTATCATAATAACAATTATTAAAAATATTATTTTGCAGTGTTGAGTACATTAAAAAAAAAAAAAAACCATTTTAAGATTATAATTTTCAGGCTATAGTTGTCTTTAATTATTTATTCATAGTCTTTATATCGAGTTCATTAAATTATCTGCAACACTTTAGAATCGATTACCGAATTACATCTGTTGGTTTAGACATAACCTTGTGAAAGTAAATTATAGTACACGAAGTAGAATAAATCCTTGCATATCTGTTACAATGATAAATTATAGTCTATCTTAATTTAACATAACTCATATAAATTATTATGTATACATAATATTTAGAATTTTGCTAAGTGTACGAATATATCAGGATCTATCATTTAATATAACGTTTTTAGTTCTTGGTCATACAACTAGTCCGACAATTTTTACGTGCCATTCCAATGCACAATATATGGTAAAAATTCTCCGTTAATTAGAACCACGAAACATGTAAATTCCTTCAATATTGATATTTTTATTTGTAATTCTGTTGATTTTTTTAATCTATATTTTAATAATTTAATCACTTAACATTGTAATATTTTTCGTTGTATTCATTGATTCATTATTCTATATTAGTAATTTAATACCTCCATAATACTTTATGATACTTTGTTTTATATTTCATATACACTATTGAAATATTGGGTTCGTCAGTTTAATAATTAATAAACAAATAATATATAGTTTATATAGTTGTTCTAGCCACAATACTAAGAATTAAAACAGAAATAATGCCAGGCATATTTTTAGAAATAATAGTGTCCGTAATATTTTTAGTAACATCATAGATATTATATATATATATATATATATATTTAATTTAATACTGTATTTATTATCATAAGGTGCAAGTTATAATGAATGTATTGAGATTGACATTTAGAAAAATAAATACTGCACGTTTTATCTATAATTCATGGTCTTCCACAATAAACTACTAAAATAAACATTTTTTCGCCATCTCATCTCAACAAATAAAAACAATTAAATCAACATTGTTTTATTACTTATTATAGTTATTACTTACTGTAGTTCAATATGATAGACGGCTGAATTTATTTTTCTTAAGTTTTTCTTTCACATTGAAATATTTTAAAGCTTACTCTTTTGCGTTACGAGTCTACCACTAAATATAGCTTGTTTTGTTCGTACTTACCATTAAAGGGCTGCATTAGGATACATTATATTTTTTATATTTAATTTTTCAATGTCAATACATTCATTTTGAAGATCAAAATACTGAGGGAAATTACCTACACTAATGAGGCGTTTAACGTCTGCATGGTTCGACGTGTCAAATTGATACAAAAAACATTCTCAAATAATTCCATAACTTTTAAGTAACATTAAGGTGATATTTTAGTAGACGGTAGTTCAGAAATATTTACCTTCTACAGTATATTTTACAATACTCTGATGATGAATTTCCAATTTTTGATAGTATATAAGTAAGAAACTAAAAATAATCAATCTATGAAATATTCTTTAATTTTTTTTTTTTTTTATTATGAATTGGCAATATAATGTAATACAATATACAAATTGGTAATCTACTAATACTAATTGTCTACTTATTTGTAGAATAAACTAGGACGTCGATAACTCAAAAAACAAACAATATATTACTATACAAGGAGACGATAATTATAATGTTGAGAAAATAAATAGAAATATAATTTCAAAAGTAGGTAAAAAAGGAAAAAAAGTAGAAAGGTATAACACGAAAAACATTCAAAGCGTTTAGAAACACTGTGACGTGGTCACTAGTATAAAAACATCAGAGATTAATCTCACACGTCCGTAGACATTTGTGTTTTTAGAGATAACATAATATAAGGGAATTCTCAGTGGATTAATAATTGTTATTTGTTCAAACAAATAATAATACTGTTCGCAGTTCATTACGATTGTGCCTCGCTCACCTATATATACATTGATCTTCGATTTGAGTGTGATGAGCAAAACCAAGACAAACGCGGTGGAGAGCAGGAAGAAATTGCGAACGGACACGGAAATTTGGATGAGCCGTTGAGACGGGTAAATATTATACTTATGTCTTCAAACACGAAAGCAATGATTAATCGTGGTATTTGAATGGATAATCTCTGTTCACTACTACATACATTGCACAAGAATATTATGTTTGTTGAAAAAACATATTTAGCCATAACACTTTTGAGATAAACAGCAAGGTGAACCGAGCTTGCACTATAAAACTCCATGAGAGCCTAGAATTACGGTTATAAATGTTTTCTAAAATTAATCTACAAATGAACTATAAAGAATATTATACAGGTGAGTTTATAAAAATTCGCCGTGAGCTTAATTCAAAATGTTATGCACTTGAGCCTCGTGCGAGCATACACATAAGTGTTTCAAAGTAATCGGTGTTAACAGTGACGTGCGTATACTATTATAATAATATTATAATAGTGATCATTTTCGAGAAATAGCTCTCCATTTGAAAATGTAGCCGACATGCGACACGTGCAACAATAGTGCGCTGTATTACGCACAGTTATTGCACACTTATTATGCACTCGTATTGCATAGTTGTTTACACAAGAAGTAAGTTGTCGAACGTCGATTTTGCAGAGTGTTTAATTTTGGTATTTAGATTTATACGTTGTGTTATACGAGTAATAAATTATTTCCATCTAAATTATTTCTCAAAAATATGGAGCTATCATTTGATCATGACGATCACTATATTGATACGAAGCTTAAGATAATTAAACAATAATAAAACGAAAATTAAAAAAAAAATGAAAAAAAAATGTAGAAAATGTAGAAAAAGTAAAAATATTTCTCAGATTTGAAAAAGAATAATCTAATTTCCAAAATATAAATCAGTAAAAAATTTTATAACTTTAAAATTTAAGTATTAATAAAGATCGGTTGAATGATGGGATCAAATTAAAATTCAACAAATTCTCACGTAAAACTGAATTCATTGAAAACAGCTCTCCATTTTAAAAACTGGATATAAGCAACAGACCAACAACTACGCTTTCCACAAGACGCCATGTCCTTCCTAGTAACATTATTAGATTCCAAAACAAATTAAATTTATTAAAACACATACATTATTGTTCTTATTAGTATTATTTTATATATTTTTAATGTCAGTAACTATTTACTTAATTTTTTAAATTTTAAATTTTATGCTTTACATTTTAAGTAACGATTGTAAAAACTTTAAGTATGCTGAAAAAATTAACATGAATAAATAAAAAAACTTTTCATAAATCATACCGAAATTGTTTGAGTTTTGTAGGGCATTACGTCACATGGAACTTTGCGACTATTACAACTTTTCAATCATTGAACAAAACAATATATTATCATTCAAAATTGCTTTCGACATTCTTACTACGTTCAACTAAGCTCCAGGTTTTACTTTGATGTTTACTAACTATTTGAATAGAACAATATAGTTTCGCCTTTCAAAAATAAAATGCATAAACAATAAGGTATTTGACGTTTGTACACAATTAATTTTGGGGATGTATCAAATTTTAAGTCATGACCTATATTGAATATTCTATATTTATCCCGTGTACATGTTTAAAAAACTGATGGTGATAAAAATAATAACTATAGCAACGTGAAGAAAAATAAAATATTTCGTGTTGTTATTTAAAAAATAAAAAATAAAAGTATGTTACAATTAATTTCTTCGGAGATTACATATTTAGCTAGAATTTTTAACAATTCTAAGTAGGTACTAATACAAATATTGTAGTATTTGAATTGTTAAACTGGTTATAATCATAAATCAGAGTCTCACATAATTAAGGTTTAATTTTAGTAATTAAATTTCAAATTACAACTTTAAGTATGGGTGGTCGACTTTTTTTCTATTTACGCAAATACTATTACGCGTCTACCTATTATGGTTAACACTTAACAAGTTCATCGTATTTTTTTAACAATGTTCATATTACATTTGTTTTTACTTTTTTTTTTCTATAAATAAAGGTCTCGAGTCTCGACATCATAGGTGATTGGCCATACACAGGTAATTATGCTTTTATAATATCAAAAAAGAATCAACAGATATTAATTGAAATAACAAATGAATATAATTAGTGTAGATATATACATCTTATAATAATAGTTGTTAACCATTTAATACTGATTATATTGTTTTGAATAAATTAGTGTTTTTAATATATTTTAGTATGATTTAAATATTTTAAAGATCGATGTTGAAACATTCGGAGTGGCTATGTGGAATGTTCTTGTTCCTTTCTTCATCAAAATGTCGTCAATCTAGAAGTAGGTGTTTGATGGAGATTTTAGCTCCACATGTGGTGCAGGGTTCAGGCTCTTTTTTTTCCATGATATATTTTTACTTATACAATTATTACTTATTATACTTATATTACTAAAATTGAATAGTATATGCACAGAATACAATAATGAATAAAATAGTATATGTTTTATGTAGGTTTTTACTAGCAAGTGTAAATAAAAACTATTGGCTTTTTTTTTTAACTATTTTGTAATGATAATATTTGATTAGTGATTACATAATACGTACCCATAATATCTACTATATTCGTATTAGTGTATGCATAATGTCATAATTTTATTATAAATTTGAGTGTTTTTCTTATCACAAAATATTAGCTTATTTTGCACATCAGCGGTCACTTGGTAATGATCACTAAAAAATATCATTATTGTAAGAAAAAAATAACCAAAATCGTAAAAACTATTATAAGAATAAAATTGTTATTGTTATTATCAGAAATAAAATAATATCCGTAAACTTTTTTTACAAATATAAAATAATACTGAATATTTTTAAATTATAATTGGTAAAATGAATGTACAACAAAAATAATCTTAAACACTCATAGTTTACAGATATTAAAATGTATGTAATAAAATATTGAATATTGTGTTAAACTGTTAAACGATTTTTACCATTTTATTTACTAAACACATAACAAATTCATATTTTATATGAGGGGAGGAAATAAATCATTTATTATTTTCAGACAATTAAAATACATAAAGTAGGTACTGCGTCCAAACTAAGATATCGCAAACAAAAAAAATATATTATATTATTATAATTATTAAAATTCATATTTTATAATTTAAAATTGGGAAAACTCTATGACCTCGCATTGGCTACCACATTCAATGAAAATTATAGTGTTTATACAAATTATTCGTTTGAAATAATGAAAAACAACTGATTGTTAATTAAATTTATTCCATAGTCGATAGCTGTGTTTTTTCGGAATGGATAGATTACCAGTGGTTTTAATAATAATTAATAATCATACTTGTAATAATATACCTAGTAAAATATAGAACAAGATTACAATGTCTTATGATTTTATCTCGGCATTCGACCAGTAAGGCAAGACGAATGTTGACTATGATGTATTTGTCTTGGGTACAATTATTATTCATATTGAACTTAGTCGTGTAAGTAATTCATTCAAATTAGCGACCTCTGAATTTCCTGTATGTTCATGCTTTTCTTAATTTAATATTGTATTTTATATTGTAGTTGAATGAAAATTATTTTTAATATACGCTGTGCGGACAAATGTATTCCCTTTTAAGTATTGGTTTTTGACGTGGGTCAGACACTTTTAATTCAATATAATACCATGTACCTAACTAACTACACAGGTAAAAATATATTTATGTTACACGTGCGTTTATCGAAATTAACTGTGTTCTGTAGTAGTATCTGTACCTATATGTGGTTGAAGTAAAAACAACAACAGTACACGTCCCTGACGAGTGATTTATTCAATAACCCGTAATCAAACGAAAAGCTTTTTAGTTTTTCATTTTCGGGGACTGAAATATTATAATTTTACCGTGGGTGGATAGGTACAAAAGAAAAACATACCAAAGAGATTTTGGCTATAATATCTGCATCGAACGGAAAAAAATTACAATCCTAGAATCCTAGTAATCTGTACAATATACAAAAATGATTGCTGTACGTGTTATGTATAAAATAATAATTGTTATACTTATTTCGATCAGCTAATAATCTACTTTTGAATGCATTTTAATACAACTCGTGTTATCAACTCAATGTGTCTAGGCATTGCATGCGTGGAAATCATTTTTGAACCGTTTGTTTTCCTTGTAATATATACAGGATTCATCGTTAATCTCGTACTTGTTCACTCGTCGTGTTCTTTTCTCTCGGTTGTTTCTTGCAGGGCTTTAGGATCAAGATTTATTAAAATATAACACAGGGAAAAGCACGACGAAATAGGATTTTGATTTGTTTGAAACACATGTTTTATATATCATGTACGTGACCTATTTCAAGACGCTTATCTTTTCTTTATAGATCCGTGGGATACAAACTATTTTTATTTCGTCCGAGTACATGCATTTTAATTTATCCGGAACTAAATATTTACTAACTAACGATTTTCTTCACGTGTCGTCTTCGGGCTTGCAACACGTGGTGTATCACCACCGGTTAAGCATCTCGGTTATACATACGGTTGACATTGTAACGTTAGATATTCTTGATTTATTTTTATTTACCAGTAATACGTTTAATATGAAAATACGTGTAAAATCACTGATTACCGATCGCCGATTGTTATTAAATTTATTATAAATAACACGTTATTACATAAAATAACACGATGACATTATTTTGTTTCAGAATGGTTCACATTTTCCACGAATCCAACTAGCGATATAATCTTTAGATCACGTGGAAAATAATTTTGTAGCCGTTTAATTTATTATATCGTAAGCTAATCACCATTCCGTAACGGTGTGTAGTGTAGGTACGCGTAATTCATAACATAACGTAAATAATATTAAGAGGTTTTATAGTGACTAATGTTCGTCCTAAGAGGATTGTAAGTTTCCGTATAATTCTCTCCTAGCACTCGCGGGCTTATAATATAAGTGAGAAGGTATACGTCGAATTACCGTTATTCGAGTGTTTATATTATTTATAGGGGTTAATAATATCGTTTATCGTTTTTCCGTAATATACCTACGTATCGCTTCATAACCTCGCGAATAAATCGATGGTATATAATGCATTTCGTATTATTTATAATTTATAACATGTACAACGATAGATGTCGTTCTTTATTTACTAGACACATTCAAACATTGTAATGTACATGTATAATGGATAAAAATAATATGTTCAACCAAGATTTTTTTCGAGATGTAAAATAATGTCGTCATGTTTTTGATCACAGAAAAAAAAAACACAAAAATAATGAAAAACCAACAATATTAACATTGTACTCATAATGATGAACACCTACCCATAACACAATGCAAGCTTAGGCTATGACCTTTTTTTTTTTTTCTTTTTTTTTTCAAGTGTTATGATTAATGGCTTTCAAATTTTGAAATACAAAACACCTTTAATACACACGTATAAGTGACCTGCTATTCAAAACGCAAGCCTCGCAAGATTAAATCTCAGCCGATCATACCTCACGATACCCGTGGCGGTGCGAGGGGCGAGGCAAGTGCCCAACACCGGGATAGTTGCAAACCCTTTTTTTTTATTTATTTAACTATACGAATACAGTCCAAATAAACAAAACCACGTCAATACCAATATTTTTGATGGGTATCAATAATAAATTGTTTGAATTTCATTCAACTTCGTGCATCAACAACGTATACGCTAGACTTTTTTTTGGGTGCAATTGACGTCACATGTCACATCACTAATGAAGAAAAAACGAAATGATTAAAATAATTATATAACTATTACTCCGCCGGTATCTGATGGTTTAATATGTTTTGCGAGTGAAGCGTATGGAACGTTTTCATTAAAATCGTGAATATCTGTACGTAGCATAAATAACGATAAAAATAATATATAATTGTTGTTTTTTTCACAGTAAAAATAAAAAATTCCAATTATATGGTAGAGTATTATCACATAATAATAATAATAATAATAGTACACACATAATCGTAGAAAATTCGCATATTTTTTTTAATTAATTACGTAGGTATTTTAACTAAAATATTTTGTAGAAATAATACTTTACGTTAACACGAATAACTAAAATACATACATAGTTATTCCGAGAAAATAAACTTCAAAGATCGAAAATAAATAATTTAAACATTATTTTGATTGCTTGATACTTAAATGATTAAATAATATTTTACTATACAGTCCGTCCAATGGGTCAAGGTTAAAGAAAACATGGGAATTACATTTAAATCAATAATGTTGATTAACAATTGTGAAGTGTATAGTTAACACAGTAAAAAAAAAAGAAACTAATAAAAATGCGTAGTCATTATTAGATGACAAAATGCTGCTATTTTGATTCGATTTTCATTTCTGCACGAATACAATACTTCAAGGTATTGGAATAAACTCACCTACTTATTAATATTGATTTTTTATGGGATAATATGCATTGTCAATTTTTAATACAATACTATAAATAAAAAAGAAAAAGTAGATTCCATCACTTCGTTCAAAATCTAAAATGAGTCTTTCTTAACTGCATAAATTAATTCTGAAGAACTTTGGTTAACTTTAACTTTTGATTTTCTACCGATTATTTAGAGTTGAAATTAATTCTTGAATTTTTCAAATCGATTTCTAGATGATTTGATATAAAATTATGCTAAAAAGCAATAAAATCCGATTTTATATTTTGCAAGTAAAAATTAATGCATGTCAGAAAAAATGAGGCTACAAAACTATAATGTCTTGTAAAATATGATGTTAAATACGACGATGGCAATAGTTATAACAAAATATGTATATTACATAGTATATGTAATTGTTGTTTTGTCTTAACCGATTTAATTACAAAATTATTAGGCTTGTATAGTTTTTACTGATATAAAAGAAACATCTTGAGCCAATAGACATGGAGACTGATTCATCGAAAAAACGAATTGTAGCCAAGAAGAACGTTCTTGGCAACAATTCATTTTTTGAAACTATGGACACGTTGTTGACAGTAAATTTATAAAGACAATTCACTTGGCTTATTAGCTACATCATATCATTCATCCGTCCCTGTATCTCAAATGACCACTGTATACTTCTTACAACCCAGGCATCTCACTATTCTCATCTCGTTCTTTCAATGTTTATTCTCCTTTTTTCGTAGTTTAAATTAACTTTTGTATATTTGTACTGAACAACATGTTTTTTTTATTTATGATCATGAATATTGTATTTATACATCAGAAACGTAGAAGTCTGCGAGTTAAGTTGACCGTACCCGTGGTGTAAGTTTCTTAGCACCTTAGCATTTAGCAATAATTAAACGTCGACAGTATTATAGGTATCCACAGGAAATTTATCAGGGAGAGACATAATGGAATCAAACATTAAAAAGTATGTTATATTATATTATAGTATAAACAGTTAATTTTTTTTCTCCCTAAAAAAAGTCATACTTATGTTATTTGTTTACTATTAAAACTGGATTCTTCATGGATGTTCTTGTTCTAGAGTAAACCATGTAATGAACTGTTCAATTAATTTTTCTTTTCTACTATACATTATTTTACGATGAAAGCTTTAGTATACAATATAATTATAACCCATTTAATTTGTCATCATACCCGTTATTGACCTAAACCAATATCAAGTTTTCGAAGGTATACCGAACAATAAGGAAAATGTACCTTCCTTGGGTACGTCAACCAAAATATTTCAACCGACTCGTAGATTAAGTTCAATTTTCGGAGAATACCATTAGCATAATATTAAAAACAAGACGTATATAAAACGAATGAATGAAAAAAAATATATCACAGGTATCCGTTATAAAAAAATGAGTGTAAGTACATACGAAATGAAAATATTCTTGTTCCGTGTAGAAAACTATACCGCCAGGAAAACATTAAAACGTTACACTTTAAAATCTGTACGCAGGTTGGAATCAAACGTAGTGGATTTGAATTTTGTATAAATAGCTTTTGTATAATAATAACAATATGAAGTGCATTTGTGTCAAAAGGTCATTAATCTCAAACCGTCGCGGTTCGACCAACGCATGGTTGTCGTTAACGAAGTTGGCGAACACAATATTATTACTATGAAATATATTAATATGATTATAATTCGTTATTGGTTTCGGGACTACCCAAACACGCGCGTTATGGCCACAAAGTTCATTATTATTATTTTCACTAACGGGGTCCATAAAACAGTGCACGATAATATCTACTCGATTTCTATTCTGCCATCCCGATCGAATAATACGAATATAGTTACGCCCAGACGTGCAAAACATAATAGTATAACAGCGGGTGAGTTCACGTGCGCTCGCGTCAATGCCGCACATACCTATTATTATTATTGTACGCGTGCGACCCGGTCATTCATTAGTAGGATGACAAGACGTATTACGATTTGAAGAACGACTCGAGATTCTCGATACATGTTTATGCTACGAGAATAATAATATTATAATATTGTAATGTCACAGGGAAAAAACAACAACCACGGTGTATAATATTATACACTTTATATAATATATTATTGTCTTATACGTGCACACGGGAGTTAATTGATCGTGTTTTCCCTATTCCACCATTCACTGGTTCTCTCTCTTTCTCTCTCACTCTTGATATTTCTGTTTGCTCTCCGTCGTGTAGTTTTCGCGAGCTAAACAGTCGCGCATTTGAATATATTAAGGTCGCTACGGGCGAAGAGCGGTATCCCGATCGTTTGTGATACCCGACCGACCGACACCGTAACGATATCGCGTCAAGGCCGGACGTCCGTACATCACCGGCATATACCTACGTGATATTGCGAGATTATCGTCACGTGTCCGTCGTCGCTTCTACAATAATTAGCACACGTACGTAGACGTAATAATATTTCAGTCGACCAACTTTCGGCTTTCCAAAAAGTTCTAAAAACAATAATAATGTACACAATGAGACGCATTGGCGTAAACACATTTTTATTTTTATTTTTTTTATTCGTTTCAACCCTTTTCCCTCGTTTTCTATTGATTTAGTCCAAGCCAGTAAGTTAGGAAACCAATCAATGTCATTAGGGTTATGTGTTTTATATTTTAAAGATCGTGTTCCGAAGAAAAGTAAAAAAAACCAACCACTACTATATAGGGCTGAAAGTGGTAACAAAAATGCAGACGGGATTTGGGATCGTTTCATGTACCTATGCGTGTAATAAATATTTAGTTTTATACAGGGTGTTAAGCAAAAGCTCATGGGATTAAGTTTTGTTCTATTCAATAGTTTTGTTTATTTTTTTGTTAAGATTTTAATATCATAATACGCAACAATAGTGTATTTTTGTAAATAGTAAAATAGTATTATCGGATTTTGAAATCAGAGATATAAGGGGAATAGAGTCCCTTTACGTGTTCCAACATTTTTAGTCCTGAGTCTTCTAGTTTATTCCTGCCTCCGGACCTGGATTGTATCCAAATGCATCATGGTGATTACGAATTTCAATCTATCGCTGATAATGACGTCGTGTTGACTACAACAGCAGCGATCCTCCGATGACTATAATATTATATTCCAAACAAATGACGCTGAATCGAGATGATAATAATAATAACAACAACAATATACATCGTTTTCCGTTCGAAACCACCCATTGGTTAATATGCTGTTTTTGATTTGGCATGCGCGTGCGATTAATTCTAATTAACCCGTAAGGTCGATTATACCGGGGAAATAATATTAAGCGTCGATAAAATATAATGGATTTTTTTTCCATTAAACCTCGATAGTTAACGGCTCGTAATGATATAACGCTAAGTGAGAATAATAAAATATGGTTTCTCGATATACGATACGAATTACATGCTAATTGACTGATGATTTTGATTAACGTTCAATTTTTTTTTTTTTTTTTATATTTATCATTGGATACGTAAAAAAATAAGTCAGATGAATCGCATCATGACGAGTGTTAGTTCTTTTTTTATATTGCTGTAATCGTTTCGTAGTTTTGACTACTCTACAACGAATAAAATACAAAATTATGTTCAAGTGCGCATTCGTTTTACACGTCGAATAAAAAATATAAAACTAATGACCTAGGGAAATTAAAGTGCATGAAGCACATTAACGCTGTACGCGTATTAAATAGATTCTCGGTATGCACGAAAATAATTCATATTATATGCACTTGAAAATACGCATAAATTATTACTAAATTAATAGGATTATACATTATTTGTTAGTGTTGTGTGTAGAGTATACTGTACTATTACAATAAAATATTATACTGTTATTTGCTTGAGATTAAATACAAACTTTTACTGGTACACGCAGAAATATTGGATCGCTGCAAAGTTATAAGTACTCGTAATAATTTTAATGCACTCAACTTCCTTACTATCTTCTAATTGGTATATAAACTATTTGGTGTATACATAATACTTTCTCAAAAAATTAAAACTCCGTCTTAGTTTTTTCCACGAAAAGTGTCTATACAAACGTATAGTACGCACAAATGTACAATTATATTCTGATAACATATTAGTGCTGATCAATTGTATCTATCATCTATCTACGGATATTAGGGTATAGAACCTACGTATTTACAGAATTAGGGTACAGAGAACGAGACTGCAGGATAAAACGGTGTAATCGCAAACATTCTAATTTGTTTGAATTTTGCACCCACGATCCTTTCTCGATTTCACATTGATTTCTTATGTGATGATAAAATTAATGTTTAATAAGATATTTTGATATAGTTCGTAGAATATATTTTACTTGGATTCATGCGTTAGTCACTGATACAGTTCGATGGATTAGTATTAAATACGAATGCACAAATACACTCACATAAATCTATAAGTAAATATCTATAATATATAGTCGTATTGAGTTGCATTTAATTATTGAATATTATTCGATAGTAATGAAATCGAAGCATCATTTATTTAGATTTCATTAAAAATGAATGTTTGTATATCATTTTGTTAAGCGTATTATGTAAATTCCGAATAAATCATTTTAAAAATAAATACAAAATAAGGGGTAGCCAATCATTTATATACGATAGCCGTATTTATTTATTTATTTATTAAATATTAATATTGGCATCTCTACGGGTATAATGTAAGAATCGTAGAAAGATGCAGCTATGTTCATGACATAATAAAAAATGTATAATGATATATTTTGGTTTTCTACGAAAAAATCTTAACTCGAGGACAATAAACCAACACAGAAAAAAAAATGCAACTATGACCTTAAGGTTTATGGATAGAGATACGATCCCGAGTAATGAAATAAAAATATCTTTTGATGTTTTGTAAAGATGAATATAGCTGTCACATACGCGGCACATACTTCATAATTGGTTTATATCGAAGTTTTTTTTTATATTATTTTCACTTAATTTTATGAAAATAGCCAATTATTTTTAAATATATTTACCATCGTATCTTACCTGAAGATTTAAATTAGTTTTAAATTTTCTACTCAACAATATTAGTCAGGTCATCCTCCAGTATAATATATGTATAACTACGCTTTACATTCCCACCACTTTCACTGGTGAAAAACGATTGACTATAATCATGGTTAATAATAATTTTCTGCAAAAACAAATAAGAGGAGACTGCAATAGTGAAATAATTTATTTCCTATTAACATAAACCAATATAATTAAGTTTTAAAATATTTTTATAGTAAAAAAAAAAAAACAATCATAATAAATAGCATACTAGAAATAATGGGCATGATGACTATATCAAAATAATATAATAATCTTAAGCCCATTATCTACAGGTTATAACTTAAAGTCTAAAATCTAAATATCTAACAACATTGTTTTGAAAGGTTTTAATAATTTAATTGCATATTATAACTATATTATAATGTATTTAATATACAAAACATGGTTTATAATACTAAAATAAGTACATATATATTATCTGTTATATAAAATATAAAATTAATAATGTTTAAGGCATATATTTTGTATTTTTTAGATTCTATGGAATTATGATATATTTCATGTTTACTGTTTATTTTTCATACCTCTAACTTTAATAAAGTGCATATTATCATGAGGTCGTATAAATTAAAATTTATTTAAAAGAATATATAACATTTTAGACTACAATAGTACAATAACTAAATATAAAAGTCAAACGTTGTTTAATAGAGTACTAGTGTACTACTTACTCTTGTTCGATATGAATTTAGGAATGTCCAATAAATTGATTCCACCAAACAATTGTAATAGGCAGGCAAATACTACTAAAATCACATAACGTTTAGTTGTAATATTAAATAAAATTATGAACATTAGTGTATTATTAATAATATCATAAAAGTAAAAACATTTTATTTACATAATTAATAATTTATCTCCTATTAGGAAATTGGCTGTTTAAAAATTAATGATTGTTTATTATTAAATAATGAAATGCACATATTATGTCAATATACGTGAAGCTTGGATATTATATTATTGTACTATAATGATGTATTTTTAAGATAAAAATACGAAATACAAAAATTATTCCAACAATATTGTATAGTATCAAAGAGTTTATTATTATTTTTTTTTTTTTTGTTGGATTAAGTGACGAATAATATTTTGTTCTTTTTACTATAACGGTTTGTTTTCGGAATTTTTTAGGGCATTAGCAGGTTAAGTATCATGTATAGGTAGCCAAGTCAAATGTTGACATAATATTGTTGTTTTTGAAAAAAAAAAAAACATTATTAATTCATCCTGTTGTTTTAATTATCATTCGACAAAGGTATATTCATCACTGGAGGTCAGATACATCTGACCCGAATAATATACATATACGTTATACCTATCTATCTATTTGGTTTATTGATATTTCGACGATACATTATGTTTCCCATTGCAATACTGATGTTTGCTATTATTTTTTCCACAATATTTTGTTAAAGCTCAAATAATTAACTTACATAGATTCTACTCCTATATTTCTGACCCTCCACATATCGCACGCATTCCATATTGTAGTGTTAATTTTTTTTTTTTGTATTAAATGCGTTTAGGAAGTTAATTAATGTAAAAACTACGATGGAATTTTGTAAATGCACATTAAAATGTTAATTCATTATGACAATTCGTATATTTATTTTGTCATCTGATGGAATTTTGATATCAGAAGTAAACATTTTAATAGAATGTATTATCAAATCCTTTGTATGTAAAATAAAATGTATATACGGTTTGTTTATATGTACATTATTTTGAATTCGTGACTGTTTCAGTCTTAGCTATTACATGGCTGTTTAAAGAACATTTGGAAATGGGATTATAAAGGAACGTATCAATTTGTTGACGATATTTATTTTACGATTTAACAGAACATATCATTACATATAAATTATCTCTGATGTAATATTGTTCTAGATATTTTAAGTTTAAAATTTTAAAACAATATGCTACTCGTTCACTCTTAATTTTGATACTATATGTACTTATTAAATTTAATGTTCCTTACATTTTTTTACGAGAACTTACAATTTCAAAAATTATTCTTTACTAAACCGAGCTCACACTCATAATTTAAATTTTTAATCTATCATTGCTGTTCAATTAAAATAGCACAACCCTACAATAATAATATTAATAATATATTATATTACATAAAATTAAACTAAGTAACGAGACATGAGACCAGTATACCTAGTCTCTGCATTCTAAGTGATTTTTAAATAACCTTCATATCAACCTAAGTTTTCATTTAAAAATTATTATGTTATATTCATAACCTTATTTACTATTGTCAAAGTAAAAATTTATATAATTTATTTATGGTCAAAATAAACATAAACTAAATTCTAGCCGAGTTATTAATTTTATCCGTCGAAAGGTTGATCTGATATTATTTAAATTTAGCAATATAGGTACCTACTGGCTACTACATTAATTATCATTGTGTCACATCATTAATATTAACCCATGTCATTGACAAACTTCGGTAATATAAATGTCTACGTCACATTAGATTAAAAATGTAATAGTAAAAAAAAAATTTGATTATAAACCTAAAATAAATTATAATATTATTTATCATCTTATCAGTTATCAGTATTATATGCTAGTTATTTCGATTGTTGTAGGTACTGTCTTAAATTAACAATAGACAGCGATTTTTATGGCAGACGATAATTATTATTATGCCTTGGTAAAGTAACTCTGCCGAGTTTTAGTACATAGGTTTGTAGTATATTTAGTACAATCTTTTTTTTTTCTCTTGAAAAATATCATATTCTCAAGAACACAGTTTTAGGCAAAATATGTATCATTATTATTGTTATTATTTTTAATGAATACAACACAATTCTTAAAAATGTTCATATTTTAAACAAATGTACCTACGCATTTGTTATTCATTTTTTTTTCCGTATTGTACATTCGAAATCTGTTTTAGATTATGTTGGTAAACATTTAAACCTACATTTTTAAGTGTCATTTATTTTATTGTATGACATTTACCCTGCGATGAAATCACAATTGGCAATAAATAGTATTGCATATGGATTAACTAGATTTGATTTTAAACAAAATTGTGACCTGTTAATTCAATGTAGTCCTTTTTGGCTTTCATAATCAATCGTTCTGTTGCTGGTTTTGTCATGGTCAGAATGCACCTGGTAGTATTGTCATCGGATCTGTAAATAAAGAGAAATTCATGCCGTATAAACAGTGAAGCATTAATGCTTAAATTAATCGTTTACATTTGATATTCCTTTAATTATATTTACAGCAAATGAGAATACGATTAATAATGAAAATCAAAAAATGGATCGGTAGTGTGAATCATGACGTACTCAACGACAACGGGCAAGGATTAAATTTTTATTGAATTGATTATTGATTATACAAAATTCAAAATACAGAACTCATTTTATAATATACGAATTAATATTACATAATAAGTATATACTCTATAATTCTAATAATAACTATTTTCTACTGACCAATCATGTTGGAATTAAACTATTAATTAAATTATTGTTTGTTCTCCATCTCTCTCCAGAAAATACGCCACAGTTCATCTAATTAGTAGTGTCAGTGGTCGTGGTCACGGACTCACTTAACCACATATCATCCGATGGTGATCCTTCTTGGTGCGTGTATTTAGGTAAGAGGCCTCTCTAGTCTCTATATTGTAAGTTTGTCTTGTAAAACTATTATTGTTCTGCACTAGTTTACAATGTAGAACTTATGAACACGAAACTTTCTGGGCCTCTTATTTACCCACAAAATATTTCCGGACCCATACCCGTAACTTCCAGATGAACAACATTTCTGTTCAAGTAAAACTTAAATTTGTCACCTTTTGTAAACATATCCAACCACCCTTACGATCGTATTATAAAAATAATAATTACAGTAATTGTAAGAGTGGTATAATGAAACTGTGGTGGATCTAGGATTTTTTTTTTAATTAGTGGGAGGAGGAACATTTTCAAAACCATATTAGATATACATACTTATGTATTTATAAAATAATTCTTATATTATTATAAAAGTATGTATCATTATAAGTATTAGTATAAGTATAAAAATAATTGGTATATGGTATAATAATTAATTATACAACGGTTACAATTTATTACCCAACCATGGATTAGTTGTAGCTTTTGGTGAATACCTACACGATAAGTATTAATTATAAACATAATTGTAAACGCTTATATAATGTTTCCTAGCAAACAAATATGTAATATATTCTGGTTTTACATACATTGCCATTGCATCATTTAACTTTGTATAATTTTAAAGTAGTTGTTTTATGATATTATTCTCTTTCCAAATGTCTTTTAAACTCATGGAAAACAACTTTATCTCGACTAAAGGAGTGTCTTGACAAACTCCAAGCCTCCGTCCTCCAATAGCAGCAACTTTAGTTCCGAGGAAATTCATAAGTTGTAAGTTCCAATTACAAAATGGTCTTATTTATGAACACGAGGCTCTTGGATATTGCAGGGGAGGGGCGAATCCAGGCACTTGTGCTTTCTGTAAATCGGTCACTGCTATATGACAGATAAGTGCAATTGTAGTAATTTGCTTGACCTTCAACTGTTGTGCGACAAGAAACCCGATCGCGATATTCGATCTTTACGGAATCGTCAGTTGAATCTGTATGTTCTGGGTGCATGGGCCCTCCGGACAGGTATAAGTCCACCCGATAAACGGGTCGTATATGTAGTCCCCGTGATAACGTAGGTGCTCTAAAATAGATTTATAACGTGAGCCATGGGTTGTATACGCCAGTGTTCGCGCGTGATTACGTCAACACGATAAAACACTGTCACCGTATTTATATATTTATATATAAGTACCTCTTATATTATATATATATTATATATGTATCTCGTGTATACGCACGTGTCAGTTGAGATTTCGTTTTCAGTTAATCATTTACGAACATGCGAACGCTGCTACGCAAACGCCGCATTTCACGTCGTTTTGTTTTCATGGCAGTTTTTTTTTTTTTTTTGTTTCCACCAACCAGTCGTGTTTCTTATGTCAATGTGGTAAAAACGGTAGATGTACGTACTTACATCGCCAAATACGTTGATTTGTTATTTTCTCATTAATAATACCACGCTGTTTACAAAATATACATCTAAACATTCTAAACTAGTCTAATTTAGTACTACCGAAAACGTCATTGATATATGCAATAAAAATAATTATAATTTAATAATAATTTATTATTAAATTATTATTACAAATGCATTGATATCGGAGCCCTATTAATAGCCGATATGTTGTATATTACACTAATTAATTATTTGATATTTAAGTTTTTCTACACACCTTTGGGTTCCGTTCCATACGTTGTTTATTTCCATCCCAGCGCATGTCGGAGGACAATCGCATAGTGTGATATTTTTCGCTGTAATACATATTATAATATATTATTATTATTATATTAAAATAATAATTGCTTTTGTTGAAATCTAACACGAAAAAATGACCAAAAATTATAATTGTTAACATGCAATGGTTTTATACAGGTTGCAGGGATGGACCCGTGGAGGAGATCGGGACGTCAGCTGACCCTCAGTTTTTTTCTTAGTAAAATGCAACCCTTCAAAATGTCTAAGTACATAATTTTAATATTTAAAAATAACAATGAATCAATAATACCTAAAGTTTGTAATTAAGTTTTAATTTCGCTTAAAAATTAGTTATAAACTCATGTCTTATAAATTTATAACTATATTAAATGTTGGTATAAAAATTTGATATAAATAAGATAAATTGCGAGCGGAGTTAGCGAATTTGTAATACATACATAGACGGTTGAAGCTTCTACATAATGACTTCTCATAAGGCGGACCTTAAGTACTAAAATCCTGGGTGCGTTACTGACAGAGTGATATATTTATAAGTTGCTATACTCATTATGCGAATGCATTTTATTTTATTTATTTTTCCTATTCAGATACTTATATAATATTATGTCTTAGAAATTTTAACATCTGTAGATTAATAGTGATATTACAAGTTCAAGCACGTTTCGAATGAAAAGAAAACTATTTGTAATCGAGAAAAAAAATATTGGACGCTTTAAACTCTATAAAGCTGTGCGATTATGGGCTGTTGAAAAACTGATTGAATTTTATATGGGATGCGATGTGACTGTGCGATCAGCGAATCGTTACGCTAATGCAATAATAATTTATAGCAGGCATAATGTATAATAGTAACATTAAAAGAAATCAACCTATATCGGTGTCACTAATAACAAGGCAAACAGACTGAGTAGGAAACCTCCTGAGCGCAGCAGGGAGCAGATACTTTGTCGGGACAGCAGCGTGGCTTATGGAGAGTACATACGTCGACGACATTTTGTTTATCGCTTTAAATATTAAAATAAAGTATTAGTCGAATTACCCTTCGTTCGGAATAAACATAGTCGGGCATATTTTTTAATGGAATACTACCATACATTATTTAGTGCACGATTGGTTAGCCTTAAGTTACCTATTATCAGCTAAATATTTAAAACAAAATATTGGTACATTTTCTGTTGTCATGCCTCAACTCCAAGAACGCTATTACCGATTTGTCTAACTTTGTATATCATACCAAAACGAGTTAACTTTGGTCTTTGATCATCGATTAAACTACGTCATCGACGATAAAAGTAATTACAATTGATCGTAATCAATAGTAGAATGACGTTTTTTAGATTCTGAACGGAGTGATGGAATCTATTGGTTTTACAATGATGTGTGTTTTTAAAACTTTTAAATTGTTTTTGTGTCTGTCATCACGTTTTAGGGCAACAAAAATTTTCTAATGGGAAACTCAATGTAGATGGTACTTGGGCAAGTCAAAAATCAAAACGTTTAAAACACCGATAAAATAAAATTTGCTGTTCAAAATCTCTTGAAAACTGAACACTAGGTTTGTTAAGTAATTGAGAGGTCGGCGGGAATAACGTGCTATGTAACTATTTGAAAATTGTTCAGTATCAAGTAAAAACAAAATAACAACTAATTGAAATATTATTTGGACTGTACGTAGCACGTTCTTCCAACTTTAAAGTTCAAACATAATCATTTTCGTACATCATATTTAAAAAAGAACGCATGGGCCTCGTTTTGCTGTACAGTTGGGGTGGAGTGCACCTCATTTATAGAATAGGTCATTATTACAATTGATTTGTTAAATTTGAATGTAATGATAGATATTATTGTATACGAATAACGACTCTGAATGGAGTTAATATGTTTGTCTAAAATGTGTATATAATAATATAGTATTTTATATTTAAATTAAATTATAATGCAATTTTGTAAAAATTTAAATTTCAAACAGTCATAAAATTTTTTCTTTTAAGTCCGGTTGAAAATTTTTTATATAGTTTTGAATATTAGCTTATGGATAACCTAGTGTTAAAATTTTGAACCTTAAGTATAAACAGAAAAAATTTTATGAATTTTTGTCTACAAAATAACTTGAAAATTATCGTGATTTTGACACATTTTATACAAATTTGAACATTATGGGCTTATAAAAATAATTTGAGTGAAACGATCTCCGATATTATTTAGTTACGATTAGTATAACTTATAATTAATCCTTTAATACATTATCAAGAGTTTTCAGACAGCCAAATAAATTTTATAGATATTTTAAAAAAAAAACTTACAAAAATTGAAAATTTAAATTGTCTATAAATAAGTCAAAATATGTCAAAATACTTTGAAAACTTAAGTATGTATAGAGAATGCCAATATAAAAATTTGGTGAAAATTTTAGGTTATTGTGGTTTTTGGTTTTTGAGTTAGAGCATTTTAAGAAATTGTATTTTGTAAAAACGTGAATTTGCGTAAAATTTCCCGTTTTTCGTAATTTTTTTTATCGTTTTTTTCAATTTTTTCAAAAAGTATTAAAAAAGTTGTATTTTTGACTTGCCCAAGTACCATCTACATTCCACTTTCCTTACAGAAAAGTTGCTGTTTAAGAAAAAATCGAAGCGTTTTTACTGCCCCAAAACGTGATGACAGACACAAAAAAAAAAAAAAAGAAAAATTTAAAAAAAAAAAAAAAACCGCACGTCATTGTAAAATCAATAGATTCCATCACTCCGTTCAGAATCTAAA